>VYZX01024633.1:75606-164342 GCA_013401335.1 Brachypteracias leptosomus
CCGACGACGATTTGGATCGGTTACTGGACGAAGTGGAGAGGCGGCTGTGCCGCCTGCCAGGGCATGGGGCGGCAGGCGGGCACCGGCACGGCGGCGGCGAGGAGAAGGGGACGGCGGCGGCGAAGGCGGCCAGGTGAGCGGCCCAGCGGCGGTCCCGGCGCCCTCCCGCCCCGCCCCGGCATGTGGGCGGAGGGGTCGGCGTTCGGAGTCGAGCACAAATACCCAGGGTCAGGGGTCTAACGCCGCCTGAAACAGCCCCACAGGGTGTCCTCGTCTTACTTATGAAACACCCGACCCGTGTGCCACCGAGCTGAGTTACTTCGGAGAGGCATTGTCTCTTGGGAGTATCCCAACCTCGGATTAAACATGGCGTTAAAAGCTAATTTGCTTGTGAGTTAGGATCAGGGTTTACTTAGCTCTATAACTGACCTCGTGGTATATATAAAACATCACCAAATCTTGTGATTTTAAGCAGAAAGAACATTAGCAATAGTATTATCAAACGTTTTATTCTGATGACACTTAAGTCATGTATGTGTTCTGTTCATACTTTATTAACTGTACCTTCTGTGCTAAGTGTATAACTTACACTCTGCACTGATATATAGTCATCTCAAATTTCAGTTTTCAAAATGACGGCTCCCAAGTACCAGGTTTCGGTCATGACAGGGTCACTGCTGACAGTACAGCCAAGTGGTCTGCTGCACCACTGCCTGCCCTCAGGTTTCCATCCTGACCGTCACAGGCATCATTGGCTGCCCTTCAGTTTCTATCTTGGCCCTCACACATGTTTTTCCTTGTCTTCAGGTTTCCTTCCCAACCCTCAGGTTTCCATCCCAGCCCTCACTGGTGTCTCAGACTCTGGCTGCAAGGTCTGTGAACCAGAGGGGCTTGGCCAGATGTCTCCTTAGGTGGGCTGCTGACTGCTTACCCAACAGACATTTCGGAGTCCTGGGCAAGGATCTTGAAGAGCCAAAAAACTAATAAAAGACCAACCAGACCACTACCACTACTGGATGTCCCCGTTGGTTGCATAATGTTTAGAAGAGCACGTAAATGTAGTCAATCTGATTACAATATTTTTTAAAATCACACAGTTTTCTTCTTTCTCAGTAGATTTGTTCTTGATTGGTTGATGCAACAGTACTACAGGCCTCCCTTCCTCTCACAAAGAGGTAGCAAACATCAGATTTGAGTGACAAGAGTTCTCACTTGAGTGAAAGTGAAGTGCAGGTGATCTCTCTAAATACAGTTTGACAGGAACTCCTTCAGAAGCCCTGCAGTTGTATAGCATGAGGAGAGGACTCTCTTTGACCTGTTCATACTCCTGCTGCTGAAGATTAACATGAAAAATCTGGGCTGTCCAATTTATTGCTCAGTAAGTGCAGCATGGGTTATATTGTCTTAGTTCTATTCAGGGTTGGAAGTGGTGGGAAATAAAAGAAGCAAGCAAAAGTAAGACCTGTGATGGGACAGTTCATCAGGCATTGAAAGATATCAACCTGCAGTTTATGTCTGTCCAGTCATGATTTGGATGGTGAAGTGCTGGGGCCTGGGCTGTGGGCCCTGAGTTGGAGTGGACCTATGGATTAGTCACAACCCAGCAGTGTGTTTTGTTCCTCAAGTGGTTCCCCAAGGCCCCAGAGGCAGAACCTGGCCCACCTGTGTAAGGCCCTACCTTCCCCCAGGTGATTGTCGTTGGGGTGGTGGGTGAGGCTAGAGATATAGCAACCAGGAATCAGAGCAGTCTTATGGGAAGCAGGAACAGAATTAGTTGGAGAGAAGCAATAGAAGAGAGAAGAAACTGATCTGTTGGAAGAAAGTTCCTGTTTGGGCTGGTTGGAGGAACTTTTTGTTGGGGGCAGCTTGCTGAGCGCTCTCTCTCAGTAGTGTGTTCCCTGTTGGCTGTTTTGAGATGGAGAAGAGCAAACAGATGAAGAATAAAAGATGAAGTTATGCTGAGGGGATGTTGCTGAGTTTGATGTTGGCCTGAAGAAGAAGAGAGCTAGCAGAACAGATGGTCTACCTTAGATACTACAGAAATACTAGAGGAAAAAGACTGTAACTAATTTTATGTTTTAACTTATTATTCTTAGAACTGCTCTGGTCATGCTACAAAATGAAGGCTGATTTGTTTGGTTTTCAGCTCAACAAAACTGTTAATGAGTGCTGACAGCAGCGATGAAGATCTAGATGACATTATAGATGAAATCTGTAATGACAGCAACCTTACCAAAACACCTCTGGTGAGTAGAAGTCTGGAGAACTGCAGAACGGATGAGGTTCAGCAATGGCAAGAAAAGCACCATAAACTAAAACTGGTTTAAAGCAAAAAAATGGACTAAAGCAAGCTGTAGGATAAACTTGGAAAATAGAACAGAAAAGAAAATGCAGCTTCCCTATGGTGTGAAACAGGAGAGATATAAAGTGATGGCCTTACCCAGGCAGTAACAGGCAATTAAAGAAAATGCATGTTCAAGGTAGAGCATAGTGCCAAATACCACAGAATCATGGAATGGTTGAGGTTGGAAGAGGGACCTCTCGAGGTCATCTTGTCCAACCACCTGCTCAAGCATGGCTTCCTAGAGCTGTTTGCCCAGAACAGCGTCCAGGTGTCTTTTGAACATCTCCAAGGACAGACACTCTGCAGTCTCTCTAAATAACCTCTTCTAGTGTTTGACCACCCTCACAAGAAGTAAAGAAGTTTTCCCATGCGTTTAACAGGAATTCTTTGTATTTCAGTTTGTGCCCATTGCCTCTCCTCATGTCAGTAGATCTCACTGCGAAGAGTCTGGCTATGTCATCTTTATTCTTCCTCGTCACGTATTCTTATATATTGATAAGATTCTTATGAGTCATGTCTTCTCCAGGCTAAACAATTCCAGCTCTCTTAGCCTGTATGTCATATGATCTAAGTCTTTGATCACCTTATTGTTCCTTTGCTGAATCCACCGTTACATCCATGTCTTTTTTGTACTGCACACCAGACATGTCTGTGAGACCATATCTGGAGTACTGTGTCCAGTTCTGGGTTCCCCGGTACAAGAGAGAGAGAGATCTGCTGGAGAGCCTCCAGCAAATGACCATGGAAATGATTAAGAGACTGCAGTATCTTTCATATGAGGAGAGGCTGAGAGAGCTGGGACTGTTCAGCCAGAAGAAGAAAAGGCTCTAGCGAGATCTTATCAATATGTGTAAATACCTGACAAGTGGAGTAAGAAGGGGCCAGACTCTCCTCTGGAGTGCCCAGTGACAGGACAAGAGGCAATGGGCATAAACTGAAACACATGAAATTCCGTCTGTACACAAGAACATGCTTTTTCATGGCAAGAGTGGTCAAACACTGGGACAGGCTGCCCAGAGAAGTTGTGGAGTCTCTCTGTGGAGATTTTCAAAACCCAGCTGGGCACAGTCCTGTGCAAGCTGCTGAAGCTGACCCTGCTTTGAGCAGGGAGGTTGGCCTAGGTGATCTCAAGAGGTCCCTTCCAGCTGAAATGATTCTGTGATTCTGTCTCACCAGTGCCGAGCACAGAGGAAGGCTCACCTCTCTCAACTAGGCAGTGTCCCTCCTAGTGTAGCCCAGGATGCTGTTGACCCATGCTGCAAGGACACACTGCTTGCTCATGATCAGCTTATCATCGACTGACTTTCCCACAGCCTTCTCCACAAAGCTGCTTTCCAGCTGGGCAGCCCTCAGTGTGTTCTGGTGCATGAGGGTTATTCTTCCCTAGGGGCCAGAGTTTGCATTTCCCCTTAGTCGAACTTTGATTCCCTCAGCCCATTTCTGCGGCCTGTTTGGGTCCCCCTGAATGGCAGCATGGTCTTCTGACATACCAGCCACTGCTCCCTGTTCTGTGTCTTCTGCCAGAGACTTCTGTTGTTTGAGAGGAGAAGATGAAGCCACAAATTTACATTTTGAAGACAGGCAGAGTGATAGAAGACATTGAAAATAGATATTCATTTTGGTAGCACCAGTAGAAAATTTTGTTATTTATACTTCATAACCTTCTGTGCAAATTCTCTTTATTTTCATGAATGATGTTGGGTTTGCTTTGTTTGTCTTTGATTTCTTACAGAGTGGATGAATCTGAACCAACAACAACCACTTGTATTCCACAATACATGTGTGTGAGTGAGAGGGAATTATGTCAGTAAACATGTATAATTTTATCATTTTATATCCCTAGGACTTCCATTTAGGATCCAGAATTCTAGTGTTCTGGAATTCAAATCAGCTCTTACATGTGCAGCAAATAAGAAAATTTTCAAAGGCATTTTATCTTTTTGAATAATTTATGTCCCTGGTGTGGTTTCAGTAAAACAAAAGGTCAAAAACTTTGAGGGAGAAGGTTCATAAATTAAAAATGTTTTTAAAAGCAGAATTATTAAAAACAGGGTATTAAATATTTGGTCTTGATTATAAAGTCAGAGTGATCATGTGGTATTGAATTCCTCCAGGCAGAGCTGGGAATTCAGTATGGAAAGAGAAGCCTTGTTCCTCATTTCACTGTTACTTCAGCAGCTTTTGTCTCAAAGAGCCTCAAAATTCCAAAATTCTTAGTCCCCTTCCTCTGTAACTGAGATTTTCTGGCTCCCGCTTATTAAGTAAACCAGAATATTGTTACCTTGCAGTAATGCTGCCTTTTATTCTTTGCTTGCTTTTTGAATAGCAATTGAAGTCTAACTCCCCAAGTCCGACAGCTGAAAGCAGCCGTGGTGTTGTACAGGCTCCTGGGAAAAGGTAAGTGAAAAATGTTTTGGCTGGTTGAACATGGGTCGATTATAGCTTGTTGTCAGTCTAATAATACTGCTACTGTTTAATCTGTGTTGATTAATTAACTAAGAAAGAAGCTGAGTATTTAGAGAAGCATTCTGCTTAAAGAAAAAACAAAGGTAAACAAAGGTAATTTTGAAGAATTATTCATGTGCTTCCATGTGGTCAAAATTATTTATTATAAATTTATGAATTATTTAAGTTATTGAACAACATCTTCCTTTGACTTACAGAAGTACACATTTATCAAATCCTGCAGTATGTAGTCCAATCTATATTTGTTATAGAGAGTGGTTGTCGTAGAGCTTTCCTTTGAACACCTTAGTAATGGAAATTTTTTAATCTATGGTTTGTAAGCATTTGGATACTTTGCCTATATTAAATATTAATAAATATTAATATAATATATCAACAATTATTATTTTAGAAATACCATACTGTTAAACTAGGATAAGCATTGTACTACTTTGTCCAAAATGCTTTGCTATAATTGAGTGTATTTTAATGAAATCCGTACAGATGCTGTCCAGTGTACATGGGTGGAAGCGCTTCACCATATGGCATAGGAACAAATATTTCAAAAAGGTAGGAGATGTGAAAAAAAAGTTCTGTTTGCTTTATCATTACTGTATTCACAACTGTGTCTCTGTGGTGTACAAAGTTCTGTGTCTGAACTGGACAGGACAGCCTTATATTCACCTAAACATGGGGCTGCCTGTGGCTGCAGTTGAAGTCAGCTGATCCCTTCCAGTCTTCTATTGTTGACTGATAGATCTTTTGCTCATCTGAGGAGTTGAAAGATGTGTGCAAATGAGACACAAGATTTCAAAAATCAGTCACATGTAGTTAAGGGAATTGCTGCTGTGGAATATTGTTATTTTTCCCTGCCTCCCTTCAGCTTTCTACGTGATTCCGAGTATGTGACTTAAATCAATGCGCTAGTTTAAATCATCCCGGAGCCTGAACTGGAAATAGAATGCTTTGCAACTGCAGCTGAACTTAGTAGGAGGGAGACTTTAAATATTCACCCAAACATCCTATAGAACATTATTGCATTTCCATGTGCAACTTTTTGCAGTAAGACATTATGCACTGGGTGCATATTTGGATGCTGGTCGGGTGCCATAGCAGTGAGGAGGACCAAAGAGAATATATCAAGACAATGTCACTTTATTTTATGTGTTCAATGAGGTTAGGCACCTGTAAATATAATGCATGGTCATATAGTTAAAACACGTACCATAATGAGCGTGCAGAGATGTAAAAATATTAAGATTACAGGGTAACCTTGCCTCTAGTATTTCTAAGTGAGAACTGTACTTTACAATAGTTACAATCTCTGTAGCTCCTCTGATTGTAATAAGCTCTTGGAGCTTTCTGTTCTTTTTTGACCAGAACATGTGATCAGCTACGTTGTACTGCCTGTGACTTCCGTGTGTCACTTTTCAACGACTACATCTGGGATCAGTCCTGTGATTATCTTTTTTTCAGGTACGTCTGAAGTGGGTTGGTTGTTAGTATTGTGTTACTGTGCTTTGGGGGTTGATAATGAATGGGAAGGATGAAAAGTTCTCAGCACTCCTGTGTTTACCTAAAAAGGGACATGTGTGCAACCTGTTTGGTGTCAGGTGGGGAAGTCTCCAGGGAGAGGGGTGCAACATCTCCCCTTTTCTGTTTTCATGCCTTTCTGTTTCTTCCTCCATCACTCTCCCTCTCTGCTTTTAAAAATAATTCAAGTTTCATGGATCAAAAGGCAAGTTTACTGCTGAAATAAGCAGATATTCTGTGTGACAAGTTGGCCTCTGGCATGCCATTGTTTAGCAGGTACTTCTTGCCACACCTTCAGCGATACAAACTGTGATTGTTTCAAGTCAGATTTTCTTCTTTCTGGTATCAAGTATTATGCTGTCATGGACAGTGGAAATCAAATAGTTTGATTTCCTAACAGACTACTTTTCTAAGCAAGGTTTGATTAAATGGAGGGGAGAGATTTGTTTTCTTCTCATATTGTGATGTCTTCAATTATTTCAGGGTTTTTTTGAAGACTTAAAATTAAGGAGTTCTTATTTGCAGTTTCTCTATAACCATATCTAATGCCAAGACATAGTGAAGGATAGTGTAGGCACACTCCTGACACAGACATCAAATTTGGATTCCTCTTACTTCAGTAAAGCCTCTGCATGTGTCGGTTAACTTTCAGGAGTGGTGGATGTGTTCAGAGGGTGTGCTTGGCCACCAGAGGGGGTGACAGCTGAAGCAGAGCATTAATGGATACATTATCTCCGCTGCCAGTATTTTTCTTGTATTCCATGGTAGTTTTTTCCTGTATTTTTCTTCCAGTTTTGAAATAGGTATTTCTCTTTGAATGTGAATCTTATTTTCCCATTATTTAAGGCAGTGTTAAAAATACAATGCTGCACTAGTCTCCTGAGATGAGTTTGGTAGCTGGAATCATAAAAATATGATTCTTTTATTTACTCAAAGTCTATATTACTCTGCTTCTGAGATCTTGATTTTTTTTATATTTTTTTTTTTAAGACATGAAAGGCATTATGATCAGATACTTTTATCATTGGCTAAAATCTGTAACCTTTAGCAAGCTACTTTGCTGTTTATTTTGACTAACTTGGATTTTAAAAAGCAAACTTGCAGATTAAACATTTGCTTTCCATAAATAGATGCCTGACCTCTTTTTCTAAAAATTCTTCCTTTGATGTTTGTTTCGGGTTTTCTTTATTTAGCTGGGCTTCTTAGTGTTGTTTTTTAGCAACTCAGTGGCCAGTAGTTGATGGCTGCAAGGAGGTCATAAGAGCAGGAATAGTTAAAATGCTATATTGAAACTTGTTTTTTGAAACAGTTTGGTTTTGTAATAACCATGCTGATCTTTCATTTGTTATAGAATCATAGAATCATTTAGGTTGGAAAAGACCTTTAAGATCATGGAGTCCAACCATAACCCTACTCAACCAAGTCTGCTGCTAAGCTGTATCCCTCAGCACATCTCCATGGCATTTAAACACATCCACCACTTCCCTGGGCAGCCTGTTTAGCACTTCACAACCCTCTCAGTGAAAAATTTTTTCCTAATGTTCAATCTAAACCTCCCCTGGCACAACTTGAGGCCATTTCCTCTTGTCCTATCACTTGTTACCTGGTAGAAGAGACCAGCACCCACCTCTCTACAGCCTCCTTTCAGATAGTTGTAGAGAGAAATGAGGTCTCCCCTTTAGCTTCCTCTTCTTCAGAATAAATAGCCCTAGTTTCCTTCGCTGTTCCTTGGAAGACTTGTTCTCTAGGCCTTTCACCATCATTGTTGCCCTTCTCCGGATGGTTCTTGCTTGCACAGGAATTATTTGTGGTTTGATGTACATTGTTCCCTCTTATGGCCGTTTCCTTTCATTTCAGTCACTTTAACAGCCATCCTGGGTAACAGTTCCTGATGAAAAGTTTAACTCTGTTGTTGAATTTAAACATATTCTTAAATTCATTCATAACAGAGGTAATCAGAAATGTTCTTAAGAGCTTTTCTGAATTGAAATGAGCTCATGAGTCTTTTTTCTTTAAAAAAAAAAAAGCATGATCCTAAACTGAATTCGTTTGATTGACAGGAATAACATGCCTGAGCTCAGTAAGCTAAGAGCAAAGATGATAAAGAAGAAAGGAGCACGAGCATACGCTTGTCAGTGCAGCTGGAGATCCATCGATCAATTAACTGACCTCCAAACAGATCAGCAGCTTCGGTGGGTTTGTGGTAAACATGCAGAATGAAATCCTCTTGTGTGTGGTACCTGCTTGTGTGGAAATGGGTCATAAACTCAGTTTTTTCTCACACAGTTTTCTGAGAACAGATGGAAACCTGAATACTTGTATCTAGAAATAGATTATAACACCCAGACTTCAACCTGAAAACTTTCTCTCAGTTTAACTGTCTTGCAAACAATGTGGGGGGTTGAATTATTAGAAGAAACAACCGATCTGGAGATTTTCTTGAAGCTAGATGCAGTTGAAGCTCATACTCAGTATTGTTAAAGGAAGAGGAAATCAGTTTTTTGCTTTGGAGGAACAAGCACCTTGAGACTGTTCCTCATATCTAGTAGAGAGCTTTTATTTCGCATGTCTGCAGAATGTTGGACTCAAAAGGGTGGGTTGGGATACAGCAGGAGCATACAAATTTCTTCACAGAAATTAATACTGCTCTTCTGCTTTGCTCATAGCTGTGAATGAGCAAGTGGTTGTAGATCTCTTTAAAAATTACTGAGAGATCAGCACACCCCAAAACTTTACTTTCTTTTACCCACCAATAGCCAAAAACTGAAGATGCTGGAAATTTCCTTCCAGTTCCTACTGCTCTCTTCAAAGCACTTTCTGCTGACTAAGGACTTTTATCACAGTTAATTTCTTGGACTTCCCTTCAGCCTTCGCTGCAAGAGGTGAAAAGTTATTGTGCAATTATTAAATATTGTGAAATTTTAAAGAGTTTCTGAAAAGTATATGACTTTATCAATATTTTCAAGGGAAAAAAGGCTCAGGCTTTTAAGAGTGAGAAAATATGTATCTCCACTGACATTCAGGTTTGGATTTTTTCCAATTTCACTTTGCTTTCACCTCAGCTTCACTTCAAAATCCTACATACTCAGAAAGTGTAACTGTCCCATTTCAGCACGCTCCCTCCCCTCTGTAACATCGTAAAACTAATTCCAGTATCATGTTACTTGGTGAATTGTCTTGATTACAATTAATGTCACTATAGTTCATGGGCTCTTTCTTTTCATTATATATAAATAACACAGGAGATGAATTTGGGGTTTGGGCAGGCAGAGAGGAAGGAAAGGATTACCAGTCCTGGTAATTACTACACTGAAAAGCTTCTCAAAATGGGAAATCTGTCAGTATTTTCGCTGTGCAGTATGAGACACTGTACAGATAAATTCAAAATTACTTATTTTGTGCAATTCTAGCTGTACGGAACCATTTCTTTTTTTGTGAAGCTTTGCTCATGGCCCTAATCTATACATTTCTTCTTTTTCTGAGCTTTTCCAGAACAATTGCATGATCTTTCCTATAGAGATCATCTCTCTGATTTGTTGCTTGGTCTGTACCTGTCTGAAAGAGCAGAGTAGTGACCAGAGGCATAACGTACTGTGCATCCTGCTCACCCTCCCCCTCTGTGAGTATTTTTTTTGGACCCTGCAGAGGACCAGCAGTGAGCCTGGGCAGCCTGGCAGTGCTTACATACGCAGTGCTTCAGTGCTCTAGTGTCCCAGTGCCATGTGCGGCCTTGCTTGTAGGTTCAGAGGTGAGTTGGCTTTGGAGAGGTACTACTTGGCATAATGGTATAGACATATTTAGAGTCATGTATTGTTTCCAATGCAATTGATTTTTCAGGCTGAGGTTTCAAATGCTAGAGTCTAAAACTGCATGTTCAAGAGACAGAAGGATCCAGAGACCAGTTGATTAATGCTCAGTCAGCTACTGGAAGAGGTTTGCTTGCCTTTCTGTCCTTCGTGAAGAGATAGCCCTGGTGTGGACTGTAAGCAGTGAGTGATCCTGGGTTCTTATCAAAGTCTGAGTGATTTCCGCTCCCAGATAACATTAGTGATAATGGTAAGAGAAGAATCCATCAATAGTGTGTAATTTATTAACAAGCTCTAGAGAAGAACAAACCTACTTTCCATTCTTCTTGAAGAAGAATGCATTTTAAAAGGTGCTAAGTTGCCTTGGCTTGTCTGTGCCAAGGCCATTTGAAACTGAAGACAAAGTAGCCCCATAGGATGCTCTTTTGGCCTGGATTTGCACTGTAATTTGTGCCACAATGTAGGGAACAAGTTTGGCTTGCAACTAGTGACCAGGAGACAGGGAAAGTCCTAACACCCATCTCAGTTCATTAGACCAAGTCTCATGTTACTTGGAAAAGGAGCATGTCTCCTGTACCCTGTTTTAAACAACGGAAACAGTCACACTCTGGGACAGTTTGCACTACCAAGTGTGTGGAGCAAATCGTGCAGAAACAAAAGTTGAAGACAACTGTTACAGTGATTTTTATGACAAGAAGACAGCCTGCAGCACTTGCAAAGTGGAGGCTGGGAGGGAACTGAGACACAAGGACCAAGAGTGTAGGAGAAGTAAAAAAGATTAACACCAGTATCTGTTGATGACATTAGTCAGCATTTCTTCTAGGTCACCTCATCCCTCAGGCTTCTGTTAGCCTGGAGAGTTGTAGAGAGCTCTCTTTCTGGGTAGAGATTGTTGTCAGGCAGCTGTATCACTAACACCATTAAGACTGCACTCTAAGCACTGAAAATTTTAGAGGATAATCTCTGTTGGTAAATGCATGTGGTAACCTGAGCATTCCCCTGAAATCATGTTTATTCAAGTGTAGTTACTTTGTTTCTAGCCTTGGTCAGAATGGTGGGATATGACAGCTCTTTGTCCAAGGGAAGTTTTAAATAGGTGCAGAAATAGTGCTTATTGTATCGGTTTTCAGGACAGAATTTAGCATATCACTACGTCATTAAATAAAACTATTTTGTTGGAAAGAGGAGTGGTATTAAGTGTTTGATTTCCCTTCCTTTGCTTTCTCCAGTTACAAGTTACAAACCACTCCAAAGTCCTCAAATGAAAAGAATGTAAAGAAAGGTAAAATTAGAGCTTGAACATTCCATTTGATGAAGGTATTGTAAGAGTGCACAAGGTTTATGAGTTGTGGACCAGACCCTAAGTGATACTTCCGTGTCAGTTATCTGAGATAGCAGGGATTAAGTAAAGAATTTTGTTTTGAGAATGTCATTCAGCCGTTGTCAAACGGAAATACTGGAAACCAGTTCTGCTAAGTATAAATGTGACCATTGTTTTTTTCCTTCTTCCTTTTTTTTTTTTTTTTTTGCTTTGGAAGTAATAATACCATTTCTGTTTGTGAAATGGACAAGGTGAAAACTTGAGACTTTTATTTTGCTTAAGTGATATGATTGGAAATTTTCTGGCCTGCAGCATTAGTCTGCAGCAGATCCTTCAACAAAACAAAAGCAGTGAAGGATGACAAAATGAGAATCCATGCAAAAGCATTCACTTGGAAATGTAGTCCATGGTTTAATGTCATACCAACCTTTCTGTGTTCCTGCAGTACTTCTGGATAGGAATCCAATTCCAATGTACATAATATATTTTTATAGCTCTTATGTATAAATTTTACTGCGCTGTTCTGACTGTATCTCACTTGTTTTACCTGCGAACTGGAAGGGTGTCCAACCCAGATGCTGAATATAGATCAGAAGAGTAATTATTAAGGATCTTGCCCTGCCATAAAGTTTAACTTAAAGAAGCATAGTAGGATTAAATATTGCAAGCTCTGCACTGTATAAAATTGAATAAAGATTTTTTTTTTTTTCTGAGCATCCATTGAGCTGAAGGCATTCTGCAAATACTAAGCCCTGGAAGCTGCCACTTCTTGAAAGACTACTCGCTTCTCTTGTTTTCTGAGTCTTTGGGTGATGTAACCAGCACGTGGTAGTCACACAATAGGAGAATGACTCTGCAGGGCAAATTTTTCTTCCTTCCAGGTTCCAGGTTCTTTTTGCCCGAGACCTGACCAGTGTTTTTTTGTTGTGTGACACCCGGTAACCACAGACAGGCCAACCTGGAGGGGTGGAATAAAGGAGTGTCAGGTCCTGGTGCTCTTTTGGGAGGGCCACATACAATGGCTGGGATTTGGCCTGTGTGCTTCGAGGAAAGTATTTTTCAAATGTTGACACTTCAATAAAATGAAAAGTTGGAACAATCTGAATTGTGTGTTCTATTGTGTTGTTCCTATCCAAAAGAAGCCCTATAAAAATTATGTAGGACCATGTTTTCTCTGTCAGAAGGGTTAGGAAATGCCCTTAGTACAAAAACGCTGTCCAGCTCGTAAGAAACAAGAACTACTGTTGTGTGTTCTCACAGATGCAGCAAAACCCTGAGTATTAAGTGAGCTTTAACATTCTGTACCAGACAACATGAGGATGTCACATTGATAGAGACCTCATGAAGGTGGGTGCACTTATCACATTCTTGGATGCTTACCAAGCATAGAAGGTGGAGCCAGCAGCTGTGAAAGGGGACATGTAGCTAAACTTCTTGCAGAGTGGGATGCTGGGACCCTTGTGTATCTGTCTAGGCTGGTCTTACCAGTGTCGTCCTGGTCACTTAGACGGGGGAGATCAATCAAGGAATCGAGCATTGCTGTCCACTGGATTGTGTTGTAGAAAACCATTCTTAGAACCAGGAAGAAGTTGCTCTACATATGGGAGCTGGAACAAATCTTGTTCCATGAAGAAATACTGCGTGGCATACATTAGATTAACAGACAGAAATGTTTCCTTCACGCCGTTCAGAATGTGGACTCCAGATGTTGGTTCTATTCAGGCAATAATTGCTTCCTAGACTTCCTGGGCAGTGTGGACTCCATGAGAACATACAGAAAACGCCCCTGCCTCAGTAGTACTCTTGACTCAGTTACAACTTGCAAAGGTACAGTGCACCTTTAGAAGGTAGTGCCTGTGTATAAGCAATTCACATTGACAACTTTTATTCTGTTTTGTCAGATGTGCTTTCAAAGTGTGAGATTTGGGCTGAAATGTGATGATACAACCTCATCTGCAGAGGGCAGAGCAACACCACTGAGTGTTACATTTCAGGCTTCTGCTTCACTAATACAAGCCCATACTTCTGTTTTCTGGAGTAATGAAGGTTTACATTCCACTGACCAAGACCTCTTGTGTTTGTCTCCTACTAGTGTACCCAGATCTGTGGAAATTCCACTTCATTTTTGTGCGACTTCATCCAAGTAGTCCTCAAGTGGTCCTTGACCAATATGGAAGCAGATTAACTTTTTTAGTTGTCAGCTAAAGAAGCATTAAAAAACGTGCCTCTTTCTGTGTGTGTAGGTAGATGTATGTATGTTTATCTTCTAATAACATCAGCGGGAAAGCTAAATTGCCCAAGGATTTACATTTCAATCTGCCCAAATTAATTTTCCTTGAAAATGTTGTTAAGTAATTTTTGGCAAGTAAAGGTTGTGTAAGGATCATCTAATGTTCAATACAAAATTTATATGGCACATCACCCAAGATGTGAAAAGGTGGCAGATCTTAAAAAGGAAATAGTAAAAGGCCAAGATTTAGAAATGACAAAATATTGTTTCTGTCTATGTAGGAAAACAATATAGACCAGAGATGCTGCAGAACAGTCTGAGAAAGGGCAGTGAGAATTGTCCAAAGACCTGCATCCTGCAGTCCGTTGGCCATGAGCCATGGCTAAGGTTCCGGAGAAGTCTCACTCTCTGAACTCTCTTCTGGTTCTTCAGGAATCCAGGAAGTGTGAATGTGCAAAGCAGACTTGTAGTGGACGGAAGTAAATATGATCTCTGATAACTGATGAGGTTGTGTCTATTTCTGTAGAAGCAATGAGGTGCTTTTAACTAGAAGCACAAATGTATCTAAACCATGAAACCAGAGTTTTCTTAGTCTATTGGTATAATATAGAGTAGCATCTAAATTTAGTCTAGTTACACCATAGATGAGTGCTCTCTGCAACACTTTTTTACTTACTTCCTTCTAATAGGAGAAATAGTTGAACAAAAAAGTTTAGTAGAGAAAACAGGAACAAGCAAGGCTGAGTAGCACACTGTGAGAGGCTGCTTAAAGAAAAGTTTTGTGGAAAAGTTTTTTTCAGGCAAGAAATAAGCCCTTGGTTTTAATTTGCTTCTAAACTAAGGACACATCTAAGTGAAAGAAACAAAGCCAGCATGCTGCAGGGAGGAGTTCAAATGCCCACAATCAGCGAAACGCAAGGACAAAATTTCATATGGGAGGTATGCTGTCTAGGAGTCATGTAGGATTGCAATTCCAGGGGCTGGCCCAGAAGACGGGGGTGAAGCCATCCCCCAATCCGCTGTCTGAGCTGTGTGGGAAATCGAAGTGCAGAAGGGGCTTCATCCTCAGAGAGTACCTGCTTGCTTCCACATAAGGGTGCTGTGGAACACGTAAGCTGCCTATGGTTCATTTGGACTTGGGGGTTTTCATCTAAAATTTGTGAGAAGGGTTTCCTGCAGTATTTTGAAACCTGTTTCCTGGTTGATATGTTTTAGGTACAAGACCTAAGATAGTCAGATATTATATTTAGATATGAGAGCTGAGATATTCAGGGCTGCTAAAATCCTGTTAACTTGTTAGTGGTTTATAACTGTTACTCAAATATAAGCAAATGATCTTGAAGTTTTTCGTAAGAGTTTAGTGAAACTGAAACCCATATAGCCTCAGAGCTTATACTAAAGAACTGTGAGGCAGAGAGGAGGAAGACATTTTCATACTGATCAAACAAACATAATATTCTAGCTCCAGGTACCATAAATACATCTGTTTAAAAATCTGGTTGTCTACAGAGGGGAAAAACTTGTTAACCAGCTCTTGAATGGTGCTAGGATATCTATGAAGTATCCATAGAATTTTTCAATCTCTATTTGAAGACAAGCAATGTGGGCTGACTCTAAGACAATGCAATCCATGTGATAGTAGTTAAACACAGTGAGTTGTGCATATTTCAACTAACGCAAAGAAGCTTTGGGATTGTCAGCAATCTGACTGTGCTCGGAGCTGTGTCCGGACTGTCCCAATGTAAACAGCATCCACAGGAAGGGGGAAGCAGCTACCAGAGACAGGAAGGTTGAATTTAGCATCAAGCTCCTTATCTAGGCAGAGTGAGCTGCTCAGGATGCTGCTAAGTGTATAAATTGTTACAGCAGACCTTCCTGGGGAAACCATTCACATTGATGTAGTCAGGGTACAACCCTGCGCGTGCAGATGGGTTTAGGAAGAGATTATATACTGGGACTGGTCATCCAAAATCATGCTTACCAAGGTGCATTACGGTCTCATTCAGTCTCAGTTACCGTCACTTGCAGAAACAGGTTGATGTCCAAGCAGAAGTAGGAGGGTGTGTGTTTTTTGAAAATAAAAACTTTATCGTAGTAAGAGTTATTATTAGTCTTATTAGCCCTAAATAATGTAAGCCCTTCCTGAATCTTAATGTGCACTGCAATATCTGGTTTAATTTCTAGATTTTAGGTTTTATATCAGAGCTGGCACAGCCCTGGTTCCAGCACTTCAAAGACAAAAGCTGTTGCAGCATTGTTTTACGTGCTTTGAATCAGTGAGTGGTCTTGTTTACAAGTGGAAGATAAGCAGCTTCAAAACATTCTTTGCTGTGTAGTCAGTTGCTCATTAACATATGATGCCAGGTTTCCTTTTAATTTCTGTGTCTGTCTTTGGAGATCCATCTGCCCTGAGCCTACAGAACAGCAAGGCACCATTCAATCAGTACATGTTCCTCAGCAGCTGAAATGAAGAGTTAACACAAAATTGTACCATCCTCTGCACTGATTTTTTTTTGTGAATGATGAGTCTTATTTCTCCCATCTTCCCCAAAGTATACTATGAAATTATTTCAGATTTTCTCAAAATTCTATTCAAGCTAAGACTGAGACCTGGAAACACTTTAAAGCAGTCTTTTAGTTGCATCTTCCCACATATGTCTGAAATACCTCTTTTCTTCTTTTTTTTATTTTTCCATGATAGATATATATTTAGTTCAATTCCAATGAGAAGGCTGGAAATAATTAAACTATGAAAAAGGAGAGTGGTATAAAAGACTCTACCCATGTCCTGAAGAGCAATAAAATATATCTGTCCTGGGTAACTGCAAAAGGGACATTCTGGATTTGAATTGCTGCAACAATTCAAGCTGAGAAGATATTTGGGTCCATCTGTTCTGCTAGCTGAATGTGAGTACCACACATCACCAGTCTCCTCAGCACAGGAGGATAGGGTGACACAGCCCTCAGCAGTCTTAGTACCCTGAGTATCCAGCCAGGTGCTTCACGCCAGGGTTGCTAGGGTAAGCTAAAATCCTCCATCGCTCTGGTTTTGTAAAAGACTTTTTTTCCTCACAGTATATTGGAAATCCCTCCTAAAACCTGGAGGGCATTACTTCTTTATAAAGAATATGTTCGTAAAGTGGATAATTTCCAGATGTCAAATAGTTTCTCAGACCTTGCAATAGCAATTCACTTCTCAGGGTTCTCAGCCAGCACTGGTCATGTGGTTACCTTGGGTATTTTCAGGATCTATCATAAGGCAAATGGCACCTTTAAAGAGGGGAAAAACAAACAACCTAATAGGCACCTCACGGCAGAGAGCACCTCATCAGGTTTATCCTGACACATTCTCACGTCATTGTTCGATAGGGTAACAGGCCATAAAAGAATGAAGCAGCTATTTTCCTTTTCCATCAGATGTTGCAAGTTACTCATATTTCCTGTTCTGCTATTTAAAGGACTAAGGGCTGAAAATGGGAGTTCATTAACTTGTCTGAAATGAAATATTTTCTTGTCTTTCTACAGCCACACTCAAATGAACGGCATAAACACAGGCCTTGAAGGCATCTCCAAGGAGCAGGTAGTGCCTTCTGCCCCTGCTGGAAGCTAAGGCTGAACCCTGGTGCAGGTTGCCACCAGAAATTTCCCTCCAATCTGTGGGGGAGTTGGATATAGTATGTGTCAAAGAGAGGCCACAAGTTTCCATGCTGGCTGTCCAGGGGATCCCAGGAGAGACAGGAGGAACACCCCTCTCTCCTTGCTGCCTGATGTATTGCGCTGTATTTTAGCCAAGAACAGGAGTACATGGGAGAACGCAGGAGAATTTCAATAAGCTAACACCAGGAGTAATTAGACACCAAATCCCTCTCTGTATTCTTACAGTCTCCCCTTAATGGAGCACATTCACACTTCAACCATTTACAAATAAAACATTGCTTCCCACACATTTCTTCTTTCCTGCTGGCTCTTGTTTTCTTTATAGACTTGAAACTACACGTGTTCATCCTTTAGCACAAAAATCTTCTCTCAGCCCATACAGCCTGGGAAAAGCTCAGGGCATGCTTGCAACGCAAACTTTGAGGAAGTAGATTTAGTTTGTTGATGAGTCTAACCAATTTAACTGTTGTGTTTGACAACCATCCTTTTAAATTTTTGATGGAGAAAGAACTTTCTGCTCTGGGACATGCAGTCTAGTCCTGCAGGCCCTAACGTAGCTTTGCTCCCTGGGAGGTCACAGGCCACATCTAAGAGGCCTAAGAAGGGTAACCAAGAAAAGCAAGTCTGTTATCAGCAGCCTTAAATTTGCTGTGCTGGAGTCTGTACTGCTGGGGGGTAAAAATGTAAGGGTTCGAAGATTGAAAGAAAGGTCTGAGAGCAAGGCCGTAAGTTGAGCAGAGCAGCTGTTGTGTTTTTCAAAATATAGAGGCAAAGTCTTCCTGAAATGCAAATAATGTTTGCTGGAAAATCTTTCACTCTAAGGTATTCTGACTCAGCACCAGTATGTAACATGTAGACCACAATCATACTTGTGTACAAACATCCTCACGTGAGTTGCTGCCATCCCGGTAGGTGTAGATGAGCACTTGAGGAGCTTGCTCACTGGAAAAGCACCTGAGTAGCTCCCCTAACTCTAATTATACTCTAGGAAGCTTTAACATGCAGCACCAAGACATCCTGCCAACTACTAGGCTCCATTTTTCTTTCATGCACCTTAAATGCAAAGAAAGGTGCTCACAGCAGGAGCTCCTTGGTGTTGCTGTCAGAAGAGTAGCAATGGGTGAGATAGAGGATGGTGCCAGGGAGGTGAAAGCCCTTCCACACCTCTTCTTCCCCTAAATCCCACACAGGTAGCAGGGATTTGGGGCTCTGCCTTGTAAGAAGAAGGAGTCTGTGAAGCCAGGAGTGTGCTGAGCAGATGTCAGCAGGGGGAGGGCTGGGGAAGAGAAGAGAGAGGCTGCACTTTTTAAAAAATTCAGACAATGAGTAGTCTTATGCATTGCTTACCTTGTAAAATCTCTTCATAAACTGCTAACCATTAGAAAAAAAATTAAGGATCACACCTCTTAGTGAGGAAACCAAAAAAAGATAAAGAATTCAAGAATGAGAATAAGCTACAGCTACAGCTTCAAATCGGTGTAAATAAAATGTGGTCCTGACCTGGAAATTTTTACAACTTCTAGCCTTGAGAAATTATCTTCAATTCATAAAATAAATCAGCATGATGCAAACAGCATCAGGAACTTAATGGTTTTGAGCAGAGTTGATACTAAAATAAGGTACAGAGACCCTGAAATGCATCCCAGCAGGGCGGTCTGACATGTGGTTGTGTAACGGGGATAAGTACAGTACTTCTTTGGAGCATTAACTTGAATTAAAGGATGAAACTGCTAGGTGGCTGGGCAGGGATCAGGCGACACTCCTGGTCACTTGACAAGGCCTTGATGAGTATTAAAGAAATTGCAAGACCAACATTTAAACACAGAAACTCTCACTGAGAAGCACAGCCATGTTGTTCACAAGGGATTTCTTCTTCCTTCAGGACCAGACCGGCTCTCAAGGCAGCTGCATCTGGGGAGCAGGGGTCTGAAAGAAGGGTTCAGCATTCTCACCCCATCACATCTGCACCCAGCACTGGGAGGGCACGGCTGCAGTCTGGCCCTGCTTACCCCACAGGCTGCAGTGGCTCTCTGCAGAGCCGTAGTTTCCAACAACAGCAGCTGGACAAAGAATTAAGGACTGATGTAAAACCAGTTTATTGTGTCTATTATGCAGCTGCGTCAGGAGTTACATACCTAAATCCCTGTGCATCACGGCGGGGGAATGCTCCCCGCATAATGCTGCTGCTTGTCAGTAATCCTCTCAACTTGCTGCTCAAAATCCAGCGTGCAGCAGTTGCTGCCATGGCATGGAAAAAACAAGGTTCTCACCAAAGTCATGTAGAGCCTGATCTTCATCTGGGGTCAGGCCCTGTAACCCAGGCCAATGCCCGCTGCTGCCGGTCCGTCCCACTGGAGGCTTTCCTTCAGTGAGAGCAGAGACAAGGCCACACACCGACAGGAGCCACCACTTTAAAGCCCAAGCTCTTCAATGGGATTATTGCAGATTTTCCTTGGGGAGCTGAAATCTGAATTTAGCCAATAGCACACACACAAATGCCATTTGTTTGAGCTAAATCCACCAGCTTTGCTTCAGTTTGAGAGATATCTCAAAGGAACAAATCCCTCCACATGCTTTGCAACTTGAAAATGAATTTTAAGAGGCTACTGCCTGCATAGGGCCTGTAACAAACCCTTGCAGAACTGTCTTGTGTCTGGCAAGCAGCACAAACCTAACCCATTCATCTCTGTGATAACACACTACACAGGCTTACCACAAGGGATGCCCACCAGGGTAGTATAGCCTTCAGTGAAGGGAAGACTGGACGCTGTGTATGTGACTTACATTCTGGAGTTAAGAGAAGAACGACAGTCAAAGGTCTTGCCCACTAGACAAGGAATTTGAGGCTTCCCCAGGTGTTGGCTCGCTCTCTTTCCTTACCACACTAGCAGCCCCAGCCTGCCAGCTTTCCTCTGCCACTGATGTTAATGTAGCTCCATGGATTTGTTGTGATGTCTTTCATGCTTATAACTTCTTGATGGGATGAGCAGGACTGGCACACACATATCCCTTCCAACTATCATCACTGCTAGCTTCTGGGGGCTTCTGCTCCTAGAATTGCAACAGATAAGACCTGAGTCAAATGAAGTTAACAAGAAATTGCAAATTAAAAAATCTTCCTTTGCGACACATTAAAGGCAACACGAAGACATTTGGCTGATGTGTTCCCCTAAACTGATCATGTGTCTGAGCACTAAAACATCCTCTAACTAAGCAAGGCAAGCTGGCTCTAGGACAGCTTCCCACTAGGACCGGTTTAACATGTGCTGGGGAACAAGTGACATTGCCTCCGCTTGGTTTAGAGCGTGGCGGTTACATGAAACCAGCTGGTATGATTTTACATCATTCCTTTCAGCTCTGTCCAGAGTCAGACAGAAATAAGAACAGTCATCCAGACTTTGATACTCAGGAAGAAAACTAGTTTAAGTGTCATACCTCAGGAGCTTATCTAAATGTAGAATTGCATTAATTCAATGGAAATAATTAAACTAATTGAAGCTTTTGCAAAATGCTGTGCACATACTCCCACTTGCAATTTAACCAGGTGTCTTTTGCACCTGCCTGCACCATCACTTGCTCCAGTGGTTTTCAGAGTGTGCTTCCTCCACCTTCAGACAGGTCACAAAAAATAACTGAGAAAAGCAGTTTGGCAGCAGGTTTAAATTCCTCTAGGGTAACCCCTGGGAAGTATGTGGGCAAACAACAAATTTTAAAAGGTCTGAAAACCACTGTTTCCTTTTGTTTGATAAATGTAGATGTAGCTAAAGCCTGGGGATGAAACCCACTGCTCCCTTGGACAGCGGTTCCTCGGAAGCGATCTGTTCAGCCATGCTGCAGCACAGAGAAGAGGTGCTGCAGCGGGGTGTTCGGTGGGCAAAGTGGGATCGCACCCTGCCGCACCCATGCTGGGTGCTTTGACAACAAAAAATCACAGCCACTCACCTTCTCACCTCTACTAAGCCCAGTGCTGCTCAAGTCCACTGTGATTTCCAGGGTATTGCTGGCTGGCTGCAAACCTGGTCCTTGCAGTTGGGTGCCCAGTCCACAGCACACGCAATGCACTACAGGCACTGCCCACCCCACCATCCCCTACCAACAGACCTGCTCCTACATGTAGGACTGCAGAGATGTCCCCCCATTGCTGCAGTTTGTCACTCCAGGGAGCCCTCAGCCTTGGTGGCAGGTGGCAAGTTGAACCGAGCTGGCTCTTTAGGGGAGATCTTCCATGTGTGATTTCTTGCTCAGTACTTTCCACAGCTAAAATAAAACAAAACATTGAGGATGAAGGTTTTACAGTTTGTGTGCATGCTAAAATGCACAGATTATTTTCTAGAATTATTGCTGTATGAAAGTCTATACTTTAGATTCCCTCTAAAGCAGATTCTAGGGTAGTGACATGTGGTGGGAAGGAGAAAGGCTTACTGGGGATTCATCCCTTTTCATTCTTTAAACCACATTTTCAAATTATAGAAACCATATCAAGCATCTGATCACTGTCAGGACCATTCCCAACAAAGCTGTTCTCCTTAAAGTGTTTAAACTTTAGAAATAAATAGAGATACATTAGAGACAACTTCTGCCCATATGTCCATTCACTCACTGTACACTCTCCACTTTTTCCATTTGACAGTTTATTTAGGAACTGTTTTTGCAGAGGTAAGAAAGTAGCATAAATAATGAAGTAGACTTTTGTTGTCTTTACCTGTTTACAAATTAGTGGTGTTTAACTACATGTTCAACAACCATCACTCCTGGATACATCAGCTATAGCTGAACCAGTTGATGTGCTTAAATGTACCAAAGGAATGTGGGAAATATAAGAAGGAAAAAATATCAAGAAAGAGAAACTTAGGGGTGTTTGTCTATGTATATGTCCTTTTACAAAACTGGTATTTTGGTATCTATAAAACAGAGTGTGGAGCAAAGAGCTCACCTATTCCTGCAGTTCTTTAACATTCATTTAAAGTATCGTGCATTTAAAAAGCAAGAGGATCACCTCTTTAATAGCAAATAATCAACCTGTAGATGTTTTCTCTGGTCAGTGAAAGTGCCTGAAGTTCACAAACTTTTGTCTTGCCATCAGAAGCAGGCATTAAGGCAGGTGAGAGACTGCTTATTTGACACTGAAATCATCTTAGCAGTAGCTGTGTTGTCACTGCCACCCCCATTGCACCCACAGGCAGTTGGCAAGGGGAAACAAGAGAAGCTGCAATGAGGAAAGGTGACACTGAGGAGGGCAGAGCATGACCAGCAGCCAAGTAGTAGATGGGAGACTGGATATAACTGATGATGAATCTTGAGGAGGTAGCACATAACAAAGAAGAGCTGAAGTGTGCATGGAAAGTGCAGAACTGATCCATCTTTCCAGAGGAAACACAGGGAGGGACAGGGGCAGATATTTGTGCAAAGGAAACTGCAAGGGACGGTGACAAATGCAGCACAGCACAGCACATAAACACCCAGAGAGAGGACCACCACACCAGCAGCACTGGTCAGAAGAGGAGCTGCTTCCTGTCCACAGCAGCAGAATTGGAGGAGTGGAGCCAAATGCTGAAGCCCTGACACTCAGGTGAGAGCTGGCTATTGCACTGTACCTCCTCACCACACCGAGGTCTCAGCCCTTGGCCAATACATCCCTCCTCTCGTCCAAAGCAGGGCTCTCCATTCATAGGGTCAGGCTTTGACCTTTTTACTACACTTCCTCCTGTTTTTTAACTACTACAGTGTCGGTCATCTAAATAAGATCTGTAGGACTATCCCATCCTCACTCATGAGGGAGAAGAGGAGACATGAGGACTTCTTTGTGTACTGTGTGCTGTTTCCTTCTGCATCAGATGGATATTTCTGTTTCAGTGGCTACCAGAAACCGGGAAGGAGTGTTAGCAACTTACAGCATAGATGCTCTTCTCCAGCTCCCTGAAAGAACTTAGGTACAGGAAAGAAAATTACGCAAAACCAGGCACCTACTTCAAAGTTCCTGTTGGAGCTCCCTTCCCTCACTCCAGCAGCTGGAGACACACTGTGAGCAAAGAGCATTTCCCCAGCACATGCAGGGTTATGCTTCACCTGGGCATCATACAAGCCCAGAGGTGCTTCCCTTCTATGTCTCACCTGTTGAAGAGGCTTGAGCTACCTCCAGCTGTTTCTTGTGGAGCTGCAGAAGGGCAATGAACAAGCTCTTTCTACCCTGTCAAATAGAGTTAAAAAGATACTTTTAAATATTTCAATTTTACATCTGCAGAAATTTGTTTTCCTTGCAGAAATTTGTTTTCCTTGCAATCAAAGTAGGGAGGATGCATTTCCGCTTCCTATCATCAGTGCCAGCTAAGTGCTCACCTTGTTCTCTCCTCTCTGAGCTCCCAGAAGTGATGCTGTTCCTCTCAGCACTTGTGTGCACCTCTCCTGCTCTCCTTGGCTATTCAGCTGTCGCCAAACAGTGAATTTTCCGTGAATCCTGTAGCCACAGTGTGGGTACAGAGGGGTCCTCACCAAACTCGACTGCAAACAATGGGGCACTTAGAGCAGAAAGCCCCTTTAGCACACAGCGGGATGCATGACTTGCTTAGACATTGACACTGAGACAACTTTGGAAACAGCAACTTTACAAACATGCTGGATTCATTATGTACAGGTTTGAGTTATTTCTGATTCCCAGGAGGAATACTAAGCCTGCAGAAGAAAAGCTCAGGTACTTCAGGAATGAGAAAAGCCGAAACCCCTAAGAAGCTACAGATCTTTGTTCATGACTTTGGTGTTCTACAATGAATAGAGATCCCGAGTGAAAATGGGATGATCAAAAATGTGAGGTGATCAAAAAGGTAAGGTGAGTATCTCACTAAAAGAGACAATAAAAGCCAGATCCTGGACCTTCAAACCCCACATATGCCTCTGCCAGGAACGCTGCGGCACTGCCAAATCAGGAGCAATATCTTTGCCTGTATAAAACCATTTTCATTGCTGTTTTTTTTTTAATTTAATCAAAATCTAAGCTCTATTCTGAAACACCAGACCACTGAAAAACACCCTCTAGTCCTTCAGGGTGTTTATAAGCAGGCAGGTGGGTATAATATGGCACCTAGCACTGTGAGACCTGAAGTGCCCTTCTCAGGTAGATGCTGCCCACCTGCCAGACCAAAACCAACCCTGGACAAGGTGCCATGGAACTGGGGAAACCACCCGCTGGGCTGGACCAGGCCCTGCTCCTGGCCAGGAACGCTCATCAATGCCTCTTTCAGAGCAGCAAGTTTTAGCACAAGACACCTGAGCAAACATCCCTGTGTTATTTGCATGTCCCAGGGTTTCCAGATGTCACTCCCTTGTCTACGTGGGTGCCCCCAGGTGGGCAGCACCCCCCTTTGCACACGGCAGAAGTGGGACCACATCTTTATCCAAACATACATTCTTTAGAGTGGTTTTGAAACAAGTTCAGCCTCACGGGTACTGACTGTGCCAGCCCTTGATGCTTCAGCTGCTCTGATCTGCTTAGAGACACAAGCACTGCTTTTTTTCATCAAGAAAAGAGCTGCAGCAAAAGAAAAATAATCATTGCTTTGGCTCTCTTCCCCTCTCAAGAAGACTTTGAAAAAGAAGAGTTTCTGTGGCTTCAGCCTCAAACCCTTCTGAGGTGTTTTTTGAAAACAACTTCTGCAATGGCTTGCATGTGCCATGGATGCTTGGCAGGTGCAAGAGAAACAAGAGGTGCTGGGTTTAGATTCCCATTTTCTGGATAAGTAAAGATGTGGCGAACAAGGGATGTTCCTCAGAGCATGCAGGACCTACCCCTTGTCCCCACTGGTGAGCCACTCACTCCATGCACTGTGCTGTCCTGAAGTTTTTTCTAAAGCTTGTGCCTTTGCTGCTGTGGAGCATCACTAGTGCAAATATTAAGAGAGCTGCTTCAGCAGCCCACTCAGAGGCTCTGCAGAGCATCTGAATGGCAGAGCTGCCACAGAATTTATTTTTCTTGTGCTAATGTGACTTGGAGAGGGTAATGCTGGGGAGGAAAGTCTGTGTGTTTGCAGATAAGTGTAAAATCACAAAGTGAGTTCAGCCCAGAGAGGCCTGAGCATCCGTATGGGCTAAGGTGAGGGGACCATATTTCTACCCCTGGAGAAACTCATTTGGGAGGAGGCAGGAGATGCCAGTGAGGGACAGGAGACTGCAGTCAGCTGCTTCTCCCCATGCCATGAGTCTAATAACCTGATTTTCTATAACTGCTGTGAAAGTCTGAAGACTGAGGATATACACTTATACCAAGCTGCACCATAGCCTGGCTCTACTGCACATGGCTCATAGCAGTGCCACCTGGGGCTCAGCACCATCCTTGTGCCCCGTGGGGATGGGGACTGGGAGCTGGCACCGGAACTGCGCAGCTTTTCACCCCAACCTCCCTGGAGGAGGGTAGTGTGGGCTGACCCTGTGGCACCATGCAGCCCTGGCTCTCAGCTAGCCCCATGTTGCACATACCCAGCTCAATGGTTAAAATATTTAAAATGACCACCACCTTCATGCTGAGACCATGGGATCTTCTCTGACATCCAGCAGCATCCCCTGCATTTGTAGGTCTGGCTGAATGTGAGCTCCCTGAAGCACGTGCCATGCCAATTAGTGTTAATCACTGTTTACTCCCTGTATCCCTTCCCGTCTGCCCACTTGCAACAAGTTAAAATGAATGAATAATATTTAAATGAATAGTGCATTTGTGATTCCTAGTAATTTCCCTTGAAGCAGTTATGACGAGTGCATAAGCCGGCACTAATTCACCATGATGCTTATAATTTGGCTGGGATTCAGATGGGAGAACCTGTTTTCATAGCAGCTAATAAACGGTGGTTTATGGCTGCCCTACCAGGTGTCCCATAGCTGCAGCCTCTTTCCCAGCAAAAGAGCCATGAACATCTACTACTCTTGGCACGTGCTTCTGGTTAGAGAGACGATACTTTGAAAATAGGCCAGGCTGGTTATGATTCAGCCCTAACCACCACAAATAGTCTTTCTGTTTCATCAAGGGAAAACCGGGTGGAGTAAACATCCACCCATCAGTTCCACCTGACACTGCATAGCTCAGGTGCATTAAATAGCACCTGGAGCCCAGGGATATGTTCATAGGCCTTGCCCTAAAACTGATTGCAGGCTTAGGAAACCAAATTATACCATGATATTGCTTATGCATTATGCTTATGATTGTTTCAGGTTACACCAGCGCCCTGTGCTCCTGAGGTTCCTGCTGAGATGGGACCTGCAGTGGGGACTGGCCTGGCAACACTGTAGGCTCCGACCTAGACCCAGGAGTCAATGGCAAAATGGGGAGCTGAGAGAAAAGGGCTCCAAGAGGTTGGCAGGATCCTTAGGTCCCCACAGGCAGTCAGGCTCTGTGCTTACCCCTTCTCAGGAAGCCAGGACTTAAAACCTGGCTTATGAAGGCTGTGTGAGCTCTGTCTCATCTGACATTCACACTAGAATATCAGATGAGGGTGCTCACCTTGTTAGCCAGAGAAATGGCAAGGCTGGGAGAGGAAGCTGGGGCTGAGACTTCCATCCTGCTCTCACCAGCACACCCAAATGCTGGAAGGGAACATGCTCTCCTGGTGACAAAGCAGGAACTGCTTACAGGGATGACAAGGGGATTTGCTCGTCAATGAGCCCCTGTAAGTCGGAAGCGTTTCATAGAACCATAGAATGGTTTGGGTTGGAAGGGACTTTAAAGAACCTCTAGTTCCACACACACACACCCGCCATGGGCAGGGACACCTTCCATTAGACCAGGTTGCTCAATGCACCATCCAGTCTGGCCTTGAACACCTCTAGGAAGAGGAGGAGTTTGTCCTGGTGCGGGTGAGGACAGAGGGTACGTATCCCTATGAGAACCAGGAGAGCTTGTCCAGTTCCTCATTATGGCTAAAGATGCTAAGCTACTGTTAAAACCATCAGTTAAAAGTAGCTAATAGGAAAAGACAGATAATTGAGTTTGGTGGTCCCAGTCGAGGCCATATCAAGACTTGATCAGTGGTGGTCTCCAAGCCAGCAATACCCTGGGATTGCTAGTAACCTCATGGAAAGCTGCAGTGGGTTTGCCTGCATCACTGTGCTGCAGCACTGTCCCTGCCCCGTGAAGTGCTGGAGCATCCCTACCCTACCCCTCCACTCACAGCAGCCAACCACATTTCATGCCCTGATATCAAGCTGCCAGGGTGGGGAAAAAACAATTCATCTGGGAGCAGGAGGCATTGCAAGGTCCCTGGGTTAGGTCTGGCTCTCCTTCCCCGTAGGAACAGTCTCATCAATGTCAAATACTTCTGGCTGTTGTGAGAGCAAGTCTGGGTCCATCCACTTTTTCTCACTGCTGGAGATACACTGCCCGCACAGCGATAGCAAATCGTGTGGGTTTCCAGCACAGGCTCAAAATTAAAAAGCCTCATGGCAGCATGGCCACAGCAGTGAGCCCGACCCTTCCCACATGCAGTTGGATGAGGAGCGGCTACTGCCAGCAGACAACACTTGGGGATTGTCCTAGAGGAGCTACTGTTGGCAGCAGTGCTGGTTCCTTGCTCTCTAGCATTTCAGAAGATGCACATGAAAGAAGGTGTTACTTTATGGATCCAGATTGGTTTTACTCAATGCTCCTTGTGACTTCAGGAAGATTGCAATCAGACAGAGGATCGATGGGGCAATATAACACACATGTAGCTTTGCCTCATAAAAGGACAGTTGCTCCATGGCCTCAAGCAACTATTTTTCTTGCTATCTTCCTACTCAAAACCTGGACAAGAAGCTGTATGAAACAGGCTGTGGACACTCAAAAGGGTGCTGATTTAGTATTTAGCCAGGCATCAGCTTGCCCTTGACCAGTGATCAGTCACCTAACGATGAGGCTAAGCCAGGCCTGGATATTAGAAACTGTATTTTGATTTCCCACATGCTTCTCCACACTATCAGAAACTACATCTTTATTTTTTTTATAATGTGAAAGCAAACCACAAACACTACTGGTATGTTTTAAAGTGGGTGGGGGTGGTTTATCACACACCAATGCAGACTCAGATTCTTTCTCCAAGATGCAGATAATTTCACACTAATTATATGTGGACATCTCCCCACCTTCCCAGTCTCATCTGAAGTCCAATTTTCTCTGTTAGCAGCACAGAGCAAGGCTGGGGCCAGCACTATGCTGAGTGGTGAGGAGAGGCATTTTATAGTCTGAAAAGCTACAGAAACCAAAAGCTTAATGCATTTTCTACCACATTGTTCTGATTTTCTGCTGTAAACTCTGGGGTGACCTCATTCCTGCAACCTCTTCTGTAAGCTAAGCAGCTCTCTTGGCCAAATGACTAATTGGCTCTTTACCCCTACCGATAGTGGCACAAAGGCAATCCTGCACCTCTCCAAAGGGCGGGCAGCATGTGCTCTTCTCTCCAGCACCCTCCATCCACAGGGTTGGGCTGTGCCCATCAGTAACTCCATGCCCACAGCAGCCTTATCACCCAGTTATCTCCCTCTCCCCATCACCCCAACCAGGAAAGCGCCAGTTGGGAGCAGCAGCTCCTGGCTCAAGGATGGCCAGACACTGGTAGGCACCCCAGAATCACAGATGATGAAGAGCTAAAACACACGTCTCATCTTAGCAAGGGGATTCCCACTGGGGTGATGTAGGGTTCAGGCAGCCACATCTGACCAGCCAGCTGTCCATGTGATTACAAGAAGGGCTGAAAAGTGCATGTTCCTACTGCTTTTGAAATAGAAGTCAGATCCCAGAAAGTATCTGTTTTGGTTAGATATTTACGTGGGCTTTAAGCTGTCCAGAGGATAAAACACTGCTTGAAGCAGGGGTTTTGGATTTTGATATGAGCTGTGCTGGTGCTGGGCTCCACTCAAGGTATGTGATGGGAAGCTGAAGGACAGGGATCAGCACAGAGAGGAGATGCACTCACATTTGGGCAGACCCTCATGCTAGCTAGCACCCAGAGCAGCAGGTCTGCAGCCAGTCCCCAAACACCAAACAGGGGTAGGAGCTCACAGGATCCAACCCTCAGTCCTGATGGTGCCATGGATCCCATGCTGCACCCAAGCATCTGCAGAGACAGGGCAGGGACCACATCAGCACCAGACCCTGCACTGCATAATAACGGATGAGCAAAAGTGCTCCTTAATGGAGCCACTTCAGCTTCCTTCTCAGATAGTGTTTTTTATTAGTAATTTATTACTAATTTTTATATTATCATTTTCTACAAAACTACAGCTTTGTTTCCTCTTGCCCAGGGAAGAGACCACCCAACCAAAAGAAATGTTAAGCAGGACAAGAGTCACCCCAGACCAGCCTGACCACATCTCAAATCCTGGTTCTTTTTTTTTTTTTTGGCCTATTTTACCTCTTGTTCTCTAGTTTATCTTCCATTCCTCTTTCTTATCTCACTTCCAGGCATTTCTCTTTGTTTTTTTCCCTTGCAGTCCCTTCTCTGGCTTTTTGCAGTATTGCAGGGAAAACCATCACTCCTAAACACAGCTGCTGGTGCTCAGCAGTGCAAATGATGGCGTCATGTGCCCTCCCCATAACTTTTACCTTGCAGCCTCAGGAGCTATATGGTAGGCTCTCAGCTCTTCCCTGTCTACATCTGAGCAGGCAGCAATTGAAGAAAGTTTCTGGACCTTGGCAGGAGCCCACATGGTGCCCCCACCACCAATCGCACTACCAGTGGCTGCCCGAATGGGAAGGCTGGGTTTACCCAGGCCAGCCCCAGCCCTGTGCTGCCAGAGCTTCAGCAATAAAAAATGCTCCTAAATTATTAGGCAAGAGGGACTGCCTTGTTTAAAGGGTTTGTAGTTTTAGGCCATTATGCCATTTGCCACAAAGTCCAAGGGCAAGGGATTAACCCAGAAAGGAGAATTGAAGGTGAGGACAGCAGAGATGCACCCAAGGCAGAGGGATCAGGCTTTGGAAAGGGCTTCAAAGCCTTTAGCTACACTGTGGCTTAACCAGGAAAGACACCAAAGCTGTCAAATAAAAGAGAAGATAAAAAGCAGAGTGGGGAAGGCCCTTGCACGGAGTTGCCATCTCTCAAGAAATCAAAGCAGCAGGACACTGCCTTCACACCAGGCAATGTTACAGCATCATTCTGCCTGCCTGCCTTGCTTTGCAGCAGGACAACAGCGCTGTGGTGTTACCCAAAAATAAACGCACAGCACTGCTGGGGGTCTCTATGTGCATGGCCTCCAGCCAAACTTTTGGTCACTCCAAAGGCTCTTCTCATTCCTGGTTTCTCATCCAGTTTGTGTTTCAGTACTCAGAGATGTCAGAGATATGGTTTTAGCCAGGTCTTCTGAGGAAAGTGACCCTTCTCTCTTATACTGCACACTCATGGGCCTTAACAGCTTTTGAACCTGCTCACCATATTTTAACATAATTTGATAAGGAAAAAAAAAGTTGAAGCTTTGAAGCCTGCAGAAGTCTTATGAAGACAGAGATAGCGAATAAAGATTTTGCCATCACTGCCATGGCAGGACAGGCCGATAAATGAAGCCAGCTTGCAGCAGGCATCAGGGACTCCCACAGCAGAGTGTGCTCCCAGAAACCCACCTCTCCTGGCTCAGGCAGCTGCCTGTTTACAGCACTTCTGTAAAATTCTTGGTATGAACAGCTATAGCCTTTCAGAAATGCAAGAAATCTCTCTCTCATCCTATGTGGCAACAGCTTCACGTTGCAAACAGCAGCTCTGGCACTATGTGCCAGCTACATAGGTACTGGTGGGGCCAAAGGATTCACCAGAGGATACAGTGACTCTGCACGATGATCAGAAGATGTCCTTTGCACCACGGAAAGCACACCATAAGTGGGGTTACAGCAATGAGCAGGTTTCTCTGCATGCAGCACGTTCTCCCTGTGATGTTCTCTGCGTCTAGGTGCCTACTCGGTTTGAATCATGAACCTCCTGTCTGATTTCCTTCCATGATAAGACTTTTAATAACTAGCTTCATATACAACAAAGTAAATATTCAACCAGCTCAAAGCTAGGTTGCAGATCAAATATCTCCAAATCTTTCTTCTTTCCCTTTTAAAGACAAAACCCCACACATGCAGCCTGCAGGGGAAAAGATTGCTTGTTTAGCACTTCCCTCAGCTCATCAGATAAATAAGCAGCTACCAGTTTCATACTTTACAGAAAAATAGGTGAGGCAGCTGCTCCGCAGCACACCGTAGTAACCGTGATGGTGAAGGGCCAGATGCCTGCCAAAGTCTGGCTCCAATCCTGCGCTTGCTCTTTAGCTCTGTCCTCCAGGCCAGCGCACCAGAATGCTGCTACAGGCTGCTTGAGCTGTGTGTGGCTGGGAGAGGAGGTGGGTGTCATCTCCTGTGTCTTCCCCACCAAGTGGTAGGGCCACATTCACACAGAGTCAGATTAAAGAAAAACTCTAGTGAGGCTGTGGCTACAAAGTTCAGGCTCAAAATATAGGGAGGAAAGAGGGAATCATAGAGTGGTTTGGGTTGAAAAGGACCTTAAAGATGACTTAGTTTGAACTCCCCTGCCATGGGCAGAGACACTTCCCACTAAACCAGGTTGCTTAAAGCCCCATCCAACCTGGTCTTGAACACACCCAGTGATGGGGCATCCACAACCTCCCTGAGAAACCTGTTCCAGTGTCTCACCACCCTCAGAGTAAAAAATGTCTTTCTGATTTCTAATCTAAATCTCCCCTCTTTCAGTTTGAAGCCATCAGCCCTCGCCCTATCACTACAAGTCCTTGTAAAGAGTCCCTCCCCAGCTTTCTTGTAGGGTCCCTTCAGATACCAAAAGGCCACAATAAGGTGTCCCTGGAGCTTTCTCTTCTCCAGGCTGAACAGGAGAGGTGTCTGTCCTCATAAGAGAGGTGTTTCAGCCCTCTGATCATCTTTGTGGCCTTCCTCTAGGCCTGCTCCAACAGGTCCATGTCCTTCTTGTGTTGAGGGTTCCAAAGCTGAACACAGTACTCCAGGTGGTGTCTCACAAGAGCAGAGTAGAGGGACAGAATCACCTCCCTTGAGCTGCTGGCCACACTTTTGATGCAGCCCAAGATACGGATGGTGTTCTGGGCTGCAGTTGCACATTGTTGGCTCATGTTCAGCTTTTCATCAACCAGCACCCCCAAGTCTTTCTCCTCAGGACTGCTCTCAATCCACTCCTTGCCCAGCCTGTATTTCTGCTTGGGATTGCCCTGACTCAGGAGCAGAACCTTGCACTTGGCCTTGTTGTACTTCATGAGGTTGGCCTGGGCCCACTTCTCAAGCCTGTCAAGGTCCCTCTGGATGGAATCTCTTTGAATAGGAGGCACATCCTCTTTCTGAGTTGTGGACCCTGCAAAAGAAAGTGCCAGCCCCAGTACAGCATGTCCCTGGGAGGACCAACCAGAAGCCAATGTCTACCCATTTCTGCAAAACACCATGGCTCATCAGGAGCACCTTCTTCAGGGCAAGGCTCTTGGTAGGAAGGTAAACTCTTCTTTTCCTCATTGCTGGGGTCATTTCACCTAAGGAGGGACACAGTCCCTCACGTAAAACATCACAAAGGAAACAGCAGAGAGTTCATCCAGCCTCAGTTTGACATTCAACAAGCCACAACTTCATCAGTGTCCTCACTCCAAAAAAATACCCAGCACATTCTGCAAAGTGCCCTGGAACTGCTGGAAAATTATAGGCCCTCTCACTCTGTGAGGAAACTTATTTATAAGAGCGAGCAAACTGGATCTGTGAAAGACACGCGTTTGGGGCTGAGCAGCAGTGTTCGATTTGCAGCAGAGCTTTGTTCCAAGCAGCAAATCCACGATGGGAACAAAGTCTTAAAGCTTCTTATCAGTACAAGAGTTGAAACTTCAGACAGAGGAAAAACCTAAAATTAACCCTGCACTGCTTAACCTCAGCTTTGGCTGCCCACCAAGTGTTAGTGACCACTATGACTGTCCCTCTGCCTCTTACTCTGGTGGAGTAACACAGCTGGGTCTCACCAACAGCCCAATGTCTGCTTTGGTAGCACCAAAAACTCATTCCCCACAGGACAGGTAGCACTGACAGTCACTTACCTCCACACATTTTATTAGAGTGAGAGCCTATATTCACTGGTTTCACTTCAATTATGCATCTGTGTTCACATTAGTTGCGCTGCTACATTTGCTGCTGGGCCCACAAGGATTAAGGATTCCCTTAAAGGGTTTTGATTGTTATATCTACTAAGAAGCGTGTTTCAAAAGCAACTAGCAGCCCCTAAAAGATAGTTTTCCTCCTTGCCTCCTTGCCTCCAGCTGGAGAGCAAACAGCAGGAACCAGCCGCCTTTCCCATCCCCTCCGTACCTCTCCTGCTTTCCACTGCAGCATGCTAGGGAGAGAGCAGCTGATTTTCTTTGGCAGATGTTCCTCTGTCAACTCCTGGGGAAGCAGCCTCCATTTTCACATCAGATGCAAACATTCCCTTACCTGTGCTTGCTTCCTTCCCTCACAGGCATAAGGAGTTTCATACCTTGGCCTCAGCGGAGTACATTGTAGCAGAGACATTGCACAGCCCCTGCCCCAGACAAGGAGTGGACAGAAAATGGCCATATCCCAGCCAATAGGGAGTTCCCCACTTCACAGCCACCAACCACAGCAGCTCCTGCAGCCCTTGCTACCCCATGTTGCTCTTAAGACAAATCAGTGGAACGCATGGAACGGAAATCACTGAGCACAGCTGAAATTATTGACAGTGCCAAGCAAGCACGCAGGGGGCTGCAGCGTGTGTGAGGGGAAAGGCAGATCAGTGGCATCTTTGATAGGTTGAAGGAGCCTGGGTAGAGCAGGGGACTTAAAGATTTGAGAACGGGTTTCTGAAGGCACTAAAGAGCTTCCTCGAAGGCTGCACCACAATGCTGCATTGTGAGCCAGGCTTTACTTGACCCCAGCCATGTCCCCGGGCACTGCTGGTGCTTGGCCCAGGGACACGGCCGCTGCTGAGCAGGCAGCCAAGCCAGGCAGATGTCGTCTGGGGGCAGCGGGCTCTGACGCAGTGTGGATTTAGACCATTTAGAGCTTTGCAAAGCATAAGCTGCACCTTACATCAGCTTGCTAAAAAAGCCCTGCTAGCTAGCAGCCAGCACAGCGAGGGCAAGAGCAGCCTGGGAAAACCTCTCCTTCCCCCATGGTCTCTGTAACTCCCAGCACAGGACGTTACAGAAATTACAAGAGGAAAATCCCATATGCAGTTTGACTTTATTATTTAACCTTGGTTCAGCTACTCCCACACCATTACACGTGAAAGATGAACTAATTCTGCTTTGACTTCTCCATGCTTTAAACTGTACATGTGCTGCCTTAACATCCTGATAGCATCATTGTATGGGTCATGCACCCTGTACAGCAGAGGAGTAAGGCAACAAGGAGCCTGGTGCGACTTTCTTGGAGCCACAGCAGCGTTGAGGGTGCTCCTGGTGTACAAGCATAGTATGGGGAGGCATGGGTTTGCACCTGGATGCTTGGCACCATCTTCCCTCTTCTTGAGATAGGTGAGGCTGCTGCTTCTGTGTGAAATGGGAGATTGGGCCTGATCATCAGATCTCCAACCAACCAGAGGAGGAAACTGCACATGGCAGAGAAAGGGAGGCAGGAGGAAAGGAGCACATCAAGAGCTCCAAACCCTACCCTAGGTTTCTCTTGCATTACCCTGAACCAGTCATTTCTCTGTGACTCATCTCACCTTCTCCTTTATCTACCCTTTTTTCTTCCAAACTTGTCAGAGAAGGCAGGTCTAGGCATTTATACAAAGTGAAGCAAGAAAGAAGCCCTTATCTCAGTGGGGACGCGGAGCTGTTTCTAGAACAGCTGTGGTGTTGCCTCGCAGAGGCGTTACAGCCCAGCGGGAGAAGCACCGCTCCCTGCTCCATGCCCTGCCCACAAGCTGGGCGATGCCTGCACCGGGACACGCTGCTTCTCCAGGGCACACGCAGAGCGCTCACCGCCAAGGCAAGTGCCCATCCTGGTTCGCTCAGTGGTTCCTTGCTCCAAGTGCCACACTCCCCCTTCAGTTTCTGGGTGGTCGGAAGTGTTGCAAGCCCTGCCAGAAGGATTATCGTTATCGCACCAGCCAGAACATTCCTCCGCCTGCATTAAACTGCTTTGGGCACCACAGACAAATTCATTCAGGTGAGGAAAGTCTTCTTCCCGCTACCCTAAGCTGTCATGGTGCCAATACCCACAGATGGGCTATTTTAGTCATGGGCAGGCCCACAGGTGGGGCTTGATGTGCCAGGGGCCATTGTGTCATCTGTGACACAACCTGCCCAAATGCAGCAGGCTACACACCAAGATGTTTGGTGCATGACTCCAGGCTGGAGCAAATCAAGTCATTGCACTAGGGCTGGCAAAGCCAAGTCAAACCCATGTGTCCTGGTTTCAGCTGGGAGAGAGTTCGTTTTTTCCCTAGTAGCTGTTTTAGGGCTGTGTTTTGGATTTAGTGTGAGAATAATGTTGATAACACACTGATGCTTCAGTTGTTGCTTATCCTAAGTTAAGGATTTCTCAGTTTCCCATGCTCTGCCAGCGAGTAGGGACACAAGAAGCTGGGCGGGAGCCTGGCCAGGACAGCTGACCCAAACTAGTCAAAGGGATATTAGAGTTAAACCACAACATGATGTCAGCATTTCTGCTAGAAAAAAGTAGTTAAGAAATTGCATAATGGTTCTCCCATCTAGAAAGAAACATGGTACAGGTGAGAATGCATGGCAGAGCAAAGGGATGGCAACAAGGGGAGGGAAATATTCTTTTGTGAAAAACCTGAGTAAAAATAAATACCAGCAACTTTTAGAACTTCTTTCCAAAATCATGAAAATTTAAGCTTGCTTTTTGTTTGTTTGTTTGGGGTTTTTTGTTGGATTTTTTTGGGGGGGGGCAAGGGGGTAGAGAGAAGTGGGATACGACAACACAAGGGGGACCAGCAAAACTGAAATAAAGAATCAAGTCATCAAAAGTTTATAGACATAAAGCAGCACTTTATGATCCAACTTACATGAGGCAGAAATATGCCCTTGCAGCAAAGGCAGGTAAGTGTTCCCAGCTGCGCGAGGGAAAATACCGCCAGTAGGTGGAGCAAGGTGATCCTTCCCCTCTGCCCAGCACTGGTGAGGCCACATAGGGAGTACTGGGTCCAGTTCTGGGCTCCCCAGTACAGGAGAGACATGGACATACTGGACAGAACCCGATGAAGGGCCAGAGGACTTCATATAGGAGGCAGACGGGCACTGTCTCCTTGCTCTCCTACTTTACACAAGTATAGCGAGACCAAGAGAACAGCTCACAGATTTTTCTACAGCCAAGGAGCCAGTTCAGTCCTGGCCTTGTATCATTGGTTTGACAGCCTACAGGACAGAGGAGCAGAAGGAACCTTCTGTAGCACTGTCGGTCCCTTGCTACTGCAGGCAATCACATTATATACATTCTGTGGATCTACAGGCTTCCCTTTAACCCTGAAGTAACCCGCTGCATGCTGTAATGAATAGTGTCAGCCAGAAGAGCAGCAGTGTCAGAAGCTGACCTTGGGCACTAGCCACCTGCACACCAAGCACTGATGCTTGCACAAGTGGGAGGACAACAATATGCACCTCCAATGCTCTTCTGACACAACCAAAACAGCCTCTCAAGACAGGTACCACCAAGGATTGCTGGATCCAATACAGGAACTGCAGATAAAGCTTCTCAGGCAGCAGCTCCAGTGTCAGGTATTCATTGCTGAGCCGCGCCCACCCGCCCAAAGCCAGGCGACACGCACAAGACATGTCGACACTTGCCACGAGCAGATTGCAGTCTCTGTACTTGCTCTGCTAACCGACTGCAAACTTCACCCGAACCCATCTGTACCCTGGGGTGATCCTCCTCCCACCCCCTCACCAGCTCTGAGCCACCCAGTGAGCTCAGGGGGGTTCTGCCAAGGTAGCAAAAGAGCTCCCAGCATTTCTGAAGAGCTGCTGTAGAGCAGCCACCAGCGCTGGGCACCCCATTTCCAGGGCAGACAGGCACAGGGCGTTTCAGACAAAGCATGGCTCCTTCCCCACGTGTGGTTTTGGGACAGCTTGGCAAGAAGTTACCTGTCTCCAGAACCACACCAAAGAGGCCTTCAGTGTTTGCAGCCACTAAAGATTACACATTGCACTTTTTAGCTTTAATTTGTATGTGCTGACCAGTGACAACAGTAACTGGTTTTCCTTCCCAAATTGTTCCGTCCCTTGGAACAAAGGGTGATAGAGACCATGTTAGCATTGTACTCATCCCCTGCTCAAGACCTGCTGTCATCACCTGTAAGCCTGAAGCCATCAGCTTCTACCACACAGCACGTGGGACCTGCTTTGTTCCACACATGAGCAGAACTGCACCACCCTTGTTTGAATCTTGTTAAATATTTCCTGCAACAAGTAAAATGGGTTTATTCACAAGAAGAGGCTTTCTTGGACTTACCACATTAAGCTTCCATTAAGGAAGATAACAAACCCTTTTTATTCCATGCATTACAAACACTAGGAAGCAGGTACCCCAATAAAGAGAGTAACTCTGCTTCCAGGTATCTCATATAAGAAGAGCTACATCCATCACTAACAGCCAAAACAGAATTGTATTCAAAATAGGCTTTTTCCTCCTCTCGTACGCCACTGTTTCAGTACTGTTAAAACCACCACACAACTCTCTTGTTTAAAAGCCAGGTTGGTCTTTCCAACCTTTAAGACTCCTCTACTCAAAATGCCAAATTGCATAAAATAAAGGTCAGGTCAGATGCACACAGTAATACTATTACAGACCATCTTACTTTTTTTCCTTTTTAAGTAGTAACTTTAGCTTCAGAAGAAAAGCCTCAGAGCTGACTACAGGCCCTCTAAAGCCCATTCTCACTGAAGCTGGTGGCCTTTCCTCCTGCATCTGGCAGTAAGCTCCACAGCACGTCTCATGCTCATGATAGACTGAGGCCAGGTCTTTCCTTCCAGACAATGTTCATTTACTAGCGGGTTGGTTTTCTGAGTGTAGCAATTAGCTCTGTTCCTGGCACACATGTACACATCCCACAGCCCATCATAACACCACAACAGCGCCCATGTTGTCCCTGTCAGACAGGAGAGGTCGGCTCAGCCCTTGGTTATTCATCTTATCTTCCAGGGTAACACCCTGCTAATGCAAGTATGAAGCAAGCCAGGTGGGGAAGGAAGGAAACTACTCTACCGATATATTTATATATACAGAAGCAGGTGTCCCAGCTCATTTTGGAGCTGTCACTCCAGAGAGACAGCACAGAGCTGGACTTAGGCAAACAGGTACCAGAAAGAGCTGATTGCCATTTCAAGCAGACCAAGCAGGTCCTCCCCTTCCTGTGCTGCTAAACAGCTTTCTCAGGGACTGCTGCTGCTATGCAAACCCACAGAAGTGCTCAACAGCAGCACAAGGTTCTATAAAAAGCAGCTAGCAAAGCCCTAACTTAAAAGTTATAACACAGACTACAATTAAATTTGCATAAAGGCAACAGCTAAATAGTTAAGTCTAGCCTGTAGCTAAAATGACTTGTGAGCAAGCTAGCGACATCTGTAACAGAGCTGACCACATCTACCTTTCATCAGCCAAAATGACTACCTAAGAAAGGCCAACAGATGCTCTTGATCTGACCATTGAAAGATGTAAGTCCATGCTCTGAGGCATAACACCATGAGTTCACCTGAATAAAAAGAGCTCTTTTCTGTCTGAATGCTACTTTGGTTGGGGCTATCACCTGTGTAATAGGATTTTTAAAGAAGGTTTCATTTAGATACGTTCTTACCATGTAATCCAGTTACCCTCTTTGTAACTGAGAACAACCCTGAACTGGGTCTCTTCGCATCACCTCAGGTTTTGCTGCTGCTGTTACTGGGTAGCTTTTTATGCTTACAGAAATTAATCCTAGAGAGTTTCTTAAATACTAGATACAAGTAACTGAAAGCTGAAAACTTCATCCCACTGGAAAGATTATTCCATTTAGGCAGATAAACAAGTTATATGCACTAAGTGACCCTACTCCTTAGCACATTATTTAACTGTTAATTTAATGAATTTACATTGTTAGTTTTTATCCTAAAGGTGTCCAAGTGCAGTTGAAACATTTTCATTTTTACCCTGGGCCCAGGCAATGTTTCAGATAACCAGAAAGTAATTTAGAAAGTAATGAATCTCTAACTCTGAAGACTGAGGTTCAGATTTCTTATTCCTGGCTGAGCTGAAGAGTATTTTCAGACTCGCGCAGCTCGGCAGAGCTGTCTATCACTGTCCAGCAGACCCATCACCACTGTGCTGCACTCCCCAGCAGCTTCAAGCTCCATCCCAGCAAGGGAACAGAGCAGAGATTCTTCACGGAGAGAGCTCCAGCTACCCAGAGAGCCACAGGAGCCGGCGGTGGCAGGAGACCCACTGCAGCCACAAACAAGGAACTCAGATTTCATCAAATGAAAGGCAGTAAACAGTCAAGAGACTAATATTTACTACAATAATTTGCTATTGGGGGGGNTCTTTTTGCAGCTGTATCTGCTAACAGAACCAGACAGTCTTCTATTGGTTCAAGGAAATTACATGAAAGCACAAAAATCACAGTAACAGGATCCATAATATGCTTCTACTTAAACATTAACCAGCTACAATGATAACCACCGTTTTCATTTGTATTAAGAGATAAGCTAAAGCTATCCCCTGGGGGAGAATGCCCCTTGTAAATACAAGGTTTCTGCACGTTATTTTCATAATCTGCCTGCTAGGGAAGAGACCTTAAAAGCCCTGCTGAAAACTCAACACTCGTTAATCCATTGGCAAAGAAACCCTTTATTTTAAAATAAGTAACAGTGCTGGACACTCACAGATCACTCACCAGCTACAAGAAGTTCAGCTGCATCAAATCTGAAAGGAAAATAGTCTAAATTATTTTAAGATAACAGGGGCAGTTTAGGTGTAAAGACTAAATTAGTAGGCTTCACTTAATACCTTCCAAAGAGAGACTTTTCCCTTCCCTTTAATATTTCCAGCAAATGGACCACGAAGTACCAGTAAGGAGTGTGCAAAATGTGAACAGGTCTTTATTTCTTCGGTATAGCATCTTCTGCAAAGCAGGAGCTGCCTGCAGAGCCTTGCACTGCTGCTGCTTTCAGTCCATTGTATCTGAAAAGCTATCAAAAGAGAGCTGATTAAGTCTACCACAAACAAAAAGTACATTAAATATTCAGAGATTGACCACATTTAATCACTTTTTCAAGATCTTAAGAGTGTAGAAGCTCTGGGAAAAGTACTAAGTTACTCTCTGGTTTGATACCACAAGAGGTTTCATCCCCAGTGGTGGTTTGATGGGGTGCAGAGCCGAGACCTGCAGCACTGGTCATCACCTGACCACACGTGAAGGGTCCTCCAGTCTCTTCCAGTGGCTCAACTCACACTGGTCCAACAAAAGCCAAACTTTGCAGCATGTTTGGTCATCTTTGTTTTAAACAGTTACTCAAATGCATAAGTGGCTTCCAAATCCACAACTACATTTATTTCCAGTTTAATAACTCTTGTCCTGCATGCTTATACTCCCAGTTTATTAATCCCTCCTGTGAGTGAACAAACGTGCTGCTAAAATATTCGTCAAGATAAACAGCCACTCTATTTTCTATCACCCTTGAAGGCCAATAGTTAAACAAAATTAAACACATAGGCTTGAAGCTACATTGTATATTTGTAAATAAAATACTTTGACAGAACAAGTTTACAAAGTACAAAACAAGCCCTTTCAGGAATTTTTAAGTACAAGAGAAGTCCATTTTGTAAAGTTTTAAAACAAACATCACTGAGGGACAGGAGTATTACCATAAAACACTTCTTTCTTTTAAATGCTTTCTCAAAAAGCTTGGACCATATACATCAATTTCAGATGAAAAAATCCCACACGCATGCATTAGTTTGGTTACAGCTTCAGGGATCAGTGCAGTACAGTGCAAGTTTAATTCACAGATAAAAAGGTATCTGAAGTAGGTACAAGAACATTCTGCAAAATACAGGATGTGATCTAGCTCTTGGCAACTTCCTTTCCACCCCCTAAAAAGAGGCTGAAAAGTAAGCAGAGCACATAGAAATACAGGGAAAAAGTACACAAGGAGATAGACTCTTTAACAAGACAAGTTAATATTTGACAGTTTGAGGAAAAGGACACAATTACATCAGGAAGAAAATGATTGTTAGTTATGAGAAGGTCTGTACAAGGCAGGTTTGTACTTTGATTCTATAGAAAAACTGAAGCTCACAAGTCTCCATTCCTGGAATATAAATATTGAGTAAGAGAAATACAAAAAGTAAGCACTATTAGCTGAAAGTGACTTCTCAGAATAGCCTGTTTTCCTGTTGCAGGTCATCACTCCCTCATCTTTTAAGGACTAACTATATGCAAGTACTTATTCCAGCTACTTTTTCAGTACACACAATTGTTTATTGCTTATCTGGCAATTTTACAGCATCTTCCTGGTCCCTAGTCTCCATCAGAAAGCATTTTCCCCTTTCTATGTATTTCAAAATAGATCAAATACTCTCCAGTGCTTTTAAAAAACCCCTTATTTTTAGAAATTGCCCAAGCTAAAAAATATGAATGCAATTTTCACCTGAAGCAATGTATCACAGACTACTAATGATGCTAAGTGCATCTTTAGCTACCAGAAATCTCACAGAGGGCTACAGCTTCCAAGTGCTCTGCTAATTTTTATTTTAAAATTATGACTGACACTTACAGCGTACAGAACAGGAGACTAGTGCAATATGCAGCATTGATTGTTTATTCAATAAATATGTAACCCAATTATTGCCAACCAAGGCAAACAGTGCAGAAATTGTCACATAAAGAGATACAAAAGTTTAACTCTTTTTTTGTATAAAGTCAGTTGCTACTATATCCATGCAACTATTTCAAAGAGGTTTTTCTGCTTCAAAATTGATGTTATTACAAAAATACAGAAACATAGTATTTGGGGGTTTAACATGTCTTTGCAAGTCTAACTTTTACATTTATGTGGGAACATGACATTTCTGTATTCAAGACCTTATTAAAAATAAAAATGAATACTACAGTAGAGACATTTTCTGCACTGATGATTTCATTATAGTTCTTAAATACATCTTTCTTGGTCCTGGGTATACATTTAGAATGAAATAACTTGCATCTCACATTTATCCTGAGGTCAGCTGTGTAAAAAGGAAAGCCAATTTTATAAGGATACTTGCAGGCTTCTTGTTCAAAGTACGAGGTTATTTTTAAGCAAGTCAATAAAACTTCTNAAGAAAAAACTCAAACCACAAACAACCCTCTCACCAATGTCTTAAACAATTTAGTGTCATTTTGGGGAATTATTTAAAAATATATGTAGGCTATCACGTTCAAACACTCCTCACTCAACCAAAATTTCAGTATGTGTTTGACAAATTTGAAACTTAGAAACTCTTCTGAAAAGAAAACTTAAAATCCCTGTGAAGAGTCACCCTAAGCTTCTCATCTCAAGATTCCGACCTGCAATGCAACTCCTGCACAGAGAACCCCGCTGAAGTCTGCGGGAATCTGCAGAGTCTTCGGGTCTGCCTGCACAGGTGAGGACGTGGGATTTGGGTCTCCATCCCCCACCATGGGGTACAGTTATGACCTTGTCAAAGCTCCACTTTGAACACAGCAGTTATTTTCAATAGCACCAACAATCTCTCAGATACCAGCATCAGGCAAATACAGACAACACAGAATAGATTTGTTTCTTCCTGAATCGGCACAATTGGTACAAGGCACTGCTTGGCATAGGAAATCATAAATAAGAGCAAAACAAGACAATTTCCAACTTTTGTGACATTTAAGTTTGTAAGTTATGTCACATTTCAACTTATATATACCATGGTTAGAAAAACAAGATGCTCTAAGGGTTTAATCGAAACATCACTGTCCTGTGCACACTTACAGTTTTCCTCCCCATGTCTGAAGAAACCCACATGAGAACGTATCAACACAAAGCATTAGGAAGTATGGGTTGTTAAATAAAGAAAGTACACATTATTCTCCAGTCTTCCACAGAAGTCTAACCTAGATACTCAAGTACAAGAAGTTGGAAAATACTCTGATAACATTTGCAACAGTCTATCCCTGCAGAGGAGTGAAAAAACTATTGTCTAGAGAACTCAGATTGAGGCACATTGCAGATATTCAGGCATATTTTATGGCTAGAATGGGATTTTTCTGAGGAACCTCACTACAGACTTCCCCAAAAGCAGCTCCATACGGTTTGAAACACAAATTGCAAACACATGGAAAAAAAAAAAAAGTTTGGTCCTTAATCACTACTGTCTTCATCATCATCATCATCAGATACGTCATTTAAAGATGATTTAGGTGACTGGCTGTAGGAGTCTGATCTAGTGGACTGACAAGCAGTCATCTCCCCGGTAGAAAGAAGATCATAGCAGAAGTCGCAGATGCGCACAGGCTTGGAAGACTGGCTGGGGAGAAGAAACCTCTTCTCAGAACAGGGCCCACACACGACAAAGCCGCACTTGCGGCAGTGGTGGCGGCGGTTGACGGGTGTAAATTTTGCCTTCTGACAGCGCATACACACAGTGGCCTCCGAGTCTGGTACCCAGACAGCTGCATGTTCATTGCTGGGGGTCTTCCCACTTTTGGAAAGTAAATCAGAAACACACTTATTTATGTGGTTCATCCACTCAGACTTCTCTGTAGCAGTGGCAGCGTAAACTGCAAACGACTTTGTTGGTGTCTTGATAAGCCACCCGTTCCGTAAGTCCCCCTCATCCTGGATGGAATCAATAGTGACATTTTCCAGAGGGATTATGTGCTGTTTATTGTATTTCTTCTTCTGGATGACGATGTTACCATAAACAAGAATGTCATTGAATAGGAAGAACTGTCTCGCTTTGGGCTTCTTCCTACACAGCTTTGTTAATACTCCCTCTCCGATGAGAACCCGGCCAGGAATAGTCAGAGGCTGACCAGCTGCTCCAAAGCAGTTTTCCACTATACTTATTCTTCTAGTATTTGCCTCACTGTTTGCCAAGCGATCCACCATCTTTCACAAGTATCCTAAAATTAGAAAAAAAGAAGTCTGTTAGAACAGGACTGATTCAGCAGCAGCCTTCTCAAGGAAGGTACCAACCCCGCATTTCTTAAAATATCTAACAGCACCCGCTGGCTCAGAGGCACTGACTTGGGCTAGATTTAAATAAGTATTAACACCTCAGAATTTTTAGCAACCAATTAGTCTTTTTTTTTCTTTTTGAAAGCAAAAATGTTCCATCCAGCTGACAGCTATCTTTATCACACAGACAGCACCTATAGCACTGCTCGAGAGCCTCTGGCAACAGACGAGGAGGCTTCCTCTCTAGCGTGGTTACTGCATCCTGGTCCAACGCTCACATTTGTCTGTATATCCTCCTGCACCTACTCTGAGGATGGCAGAAGAAAGTATCATCCATCATTCAAAATTCTAATGCTGATAGAAACTTCAACTTAACCGAACAGCTTGGAGACCTATGTTAGTGTTAACACAACAAATAAAAATGATATAATTGATGTTCCACCATACCCAGGCTCAGTATTGCTCTTTTTTTCAGTACATAAACGTTAAATCACAGGCCAAAACCACGAATCTACCTACTAGGAATGTGCTGTACAGGCCACAGCTTCCACTCCCCACTGCTTTCATGGCAAACTCCTGAGCCAGGAGCAGGGAGCAAGTCACGGCCCATGGCCCACCACCTGCTTGTTGATGCCTTCTATTTGCAGGGACCCCCCAGTCTCTCCCTTTTCATCTACTCAAACCACATCCACATCCATCATGATCAGAAGTTGTACACAGGAAACCAGCACAGAGGACAAGCTACACAGCTCCCAGCTGCTCCTGAGAATGATTCAGTAACCTGCACTAGCTGAAAGTTTAAGCAAGGAGGCTGGTATTTCAGGAAGTGCTGGTGAACTGAAGAGTACATGTGCTCCAGTTACAGATTAAAACCACCTCTCATCCTTCCCCAAGTAGCAAATAAGGTTTTCTCTTGTAAGGGTAAGATTCCTAAGGCATTCAACAGGGAATCGAAAATAAGAAGTCACTATAGTGACTCATACCTCAGCAAACCACTTTTTAGCCTGTATTTTACATTAGACCTTCCCAGGCAGAAGTCAGGCAAAGGAAACTCCTGCCAGTCTGATCCAGATCTACTCCCCTCAAGCTCCTCCTGAGCACAGCCATGAACCTGAACCATGTGCTTGATGGAGCAGTGAGACAGCTGGCACAGATCTGTCCCTCAGCATACAGAAGACACCTCTGCTGTGACTTCCTCTCTCCTGTGCCCTCCTTTCCAGCTGCTGCAAGGCTGATGCTCATGACAGCCTTTGGTTCAACCACTGCTTTGAACAGGCCTGAAGGAGAGCAGAGTAGCAAATACTACAGTGACTACTACCTGAATTTCCCAACATGATCCTAGTTTGTGAAGTCTTCTGCATTCACCTACATCTTCTTTCAGATCTATACTGCCTGTCATCAGCACAGCATCAGCCTATAACCAAGATGAAACTGGGCTGAAACAAGGCTCAGACTTGATGCTGCCCAGACTCTCACTCTGCCATAAATGGATCCAGTCAAACTTCTTCCTAAGAATCAAAGCTCAGATATTTAAATAGAGATGAAAATTCTTGACAGAAATTTGGTGGCAGAGAAACCTCTCAACAGGCCTCATCTGAATAAGTATGTCACCTGTGATTACATAAATCCACATGTCTAATGTTAAGTGTGATCAAAAAAATAACAGAAGTTACTGCTTTCAGAGTTTAATTAGTTCCACACTAAAACTGACAAGTGTGCTTGCTCAGATATAACTAAACTGACTTTAAGCTCTGCAGACATCATCTTCTGTTTTCAGTGTCAGACTTTGATACAAGAAATTATTAAAGATAGTAGTCAGCACTACTTTTGGATTCTATGTGCCTTACAGCATTAGCTACAAAAAATGTAAGTACTGTGTTAACCATTTTCACAGTTAGCAGAACTACAAAGCCATCAAATCTGAAACTATTTTGATCTGCAGCAGGTCAAAACAAAACACAAACTGCTTTATAAAAAGGGTTTAAAAGGTTTAACAGTGCTGCATCAAGGCACACAAGCAAGCACACCTATGTTATTTGCACTAGATATCAGTCAAAGAAAACAAGGCTGACTTCCTCCATTGCCCTGTTCAGCAGCTCCCCATTGGATCAGTTAGAAAGTATTTTCTAGACAGTAAGCTTAAGTTATCTCTGCTGCAAAGCACATTTCTTTTTGTTCTTCAATCAGAATAACCATCACTTCCTTCTTTATTAGGCTGAGGACTGAAAAGCTTGTCATCTCTAGAGAGAAGACTGTGAGTCCAAGTTGAAGGAAACCCTCGCCCCCAACAAAAAAAGCCCCTATTATTTCCATCTCCTTCACTAGCCCTACTCTTTTGAACCATTACTCTTGTCAAGGTTCTCAAAGCTTTGTCCATTATTCCCTTTAAGAGATGCTCACAAGCAGACACTACTAAATCCCTAAATCCTTCTGCAACACCAAATTTAGTTGGCACGGTTCTGTTTTGTTTCTGTCTGTGGCAATACCAGTTCATGTTATCTGCCTGCATCCCTGCTCCCTTGTCCATTACAAAAGCTCTGCAGTGATTAGGTCAGGGCTGAGCAAGTTGCGAATAAACTGGAGAGTTTTACGGCTTGATTTGGCAGGACAGCTGCAGGGGAGGGGGAAGAAGAAGTGATGGGAAGGGAAGTGCTTAGACAGTGCTCTGCATAGAAAGTGCATTGGCTTAAAACTCATCAGTAAACAGAAATATTACAGGGTTCGGTTTTTTTTCTCCCAGAGAACAACAGAAGGCAGATTACATCAATACGGTTCTTTTTTTTAAAGCCTATGACTATACAAGCATATCCAAAATATTATTTCCTTACAGCATCCTAAGCACCAATACTAACTCACACACATGTGGACATACAGTACCAACCTTTTGCATGTTTTATTCACCATTAAGATCTAGTCTTTTTTTTAATATACACCTTCAAACTAGCTACCACCACATGGCAACTCATGGCACTTGGGAGTGAGTTTTTCGAGCAAGTGACTGGCTTCACTCTACTAACACAGAGGTGCCACTCTCCAGAAATGCTGTTGGCTTGTCCCAACTATTAGCTGTCTGCTAAGGAGGGAATGCAAAAAGATAAACCAGGAACTTTCTTTTATGTGTTTCCTCTAGTCCTAGGCTCAAAAATCAAATTCAGATGCCCGACTGCCAAAGGCCAGGATTTGGAATGAGGGTTAACTGCCATTAGCAACCAAATAACAATTCCCATCTAACAACATACTAGCAATGAGTAGTCTTCACAAGTGCCAAAGCTGAACCAACAGCCACTTCGGACTTAGAAAGCAAAGGGTCAGTCTGAAGTTATTTAGTAATCCCACATTCTCTGTCAAGAGGGGAAGAAAATCAGTCAGCAGAGTGGAAAAGAGATAGACCAGAAGAATACACTTTTCTGCAGGTACAAATCAATATGCTATACTTCTTACACTTACACTTTTATATGAATTATCTGCAAATTACAGCAAGTTAAATGCTTTTGCAAGTCCACAAGGGAGACACACACCCCCCCCCCAAGAAAGCCCCCCAATCATACTGATGAGTTTCAGTGAAGCAAGCCCTTGGTGTAAAGTCACAGCGACCTGTAGGAAGCACCCCCTGCTCCACAGCTCCACGCTCTGCACTCCCTGCCAACAAACAGCAAACTCAGCTCAAGGTCACCACAAAAGCTTTCAAAATACAAGTCACTGGGAGAAGAAAACAGAAGGAGAAGAGGCTAAAGGTTTTAATTAACTGTTCCCTAGGACGATCTGAGAGAAAACAACTCAAACCAAGATCATTTAATCATCATCATGGCTTGAAACCAAGACACATGACACCAGAACTTGTGCTGAAGACTGTACTTTCAGCCTGTTGCGAAAATAATCGCTTATTGGACTTAAAGCAAGAATTCCAGGCAAGTTAAGGACTATTAGGAAAAACAAGATAATCACATCCCTTCTAGACTGAAGCTTTTGCCTATAATATACAACAAATTCTCACCTACCAGCCCCAAATAATGTAGCAAAAGCCACAGGCTGCTGATGGATTATTCCAACTTTCCAAGGCACGAATTGTGTTTGCCCGCATTAATAGGTTAGACTTCAAAATAAGCACTCTGACGTTTTTCTCCTAAGTTTTTAGGGAACTGAAAATCAAAAATCCACCTGAAATCTTATGTACACTAATACTCATTGATCTTCACTAGCCTTTTCTGAGAAAGAAAGGAAGCTCTGAAATGCATAATGAGAAACTATCTGGAAAATATCAAGATTACAAATAATAACGAAATGTTAAAAAAAAAAAACAACACAAAAAACACACCAGGAATACAAAAAGGAAGCCATCCCCAAGTCACAAGTGCTGAAGTTAGAAGAAGTGCACCTCTTCTCATGAGCACAAGCCCCAGGAGATGTTAAATTACAATACTGTTTGAACACACAAAGGAACTTTTAACCCCAAGATGTCATAGTCCAAAAGCTATGCAAGGTTATTAACTGTCAGTTTTATAAAATTACAACAATCTTTCCTTAAAGCATATTCAGATATGTTGTAAAAGATAACAGATCATAACCCTGGAAGTCGGTGGCAACATCCTCCTCTCTGCCAGCTAAAACTTTCTTCTGAAGTTTCTACTGTGGGACACTATACAAAGCAGATATTGGATTACTGTCCTCAAGATGCAGGATCTCCAGACCTGATCAAACAAAGCAATTCAAGTGATAGCAAATTGCTGAAAACATGTCCCAAATCGTCCCCAAAGTGAATGAGAAATAAAACAGAACTGTGTTTCAAAATTATAGGCTAGACAGCTCCATTTAAGTAGAGTGGGAGGTTCTTATACATAGTCTGGATGCTATTACGTCAAAAACCTCAAACCTATTGTTCAGACTTATCATTCGACTTGAGTTTCACACTTTTTGCATACAAACTCCCAAAGGTCCTCAGATCCTTATGCAATGACTTAATTTGTCTTTAAGGACCATCAGTCCACCACATCAGATTCATTTTCCATGTCCAGATTGCACTGTAGGTAGTCAAAATGCAGCAAAAGTAAATAGATTACCTTGTAAGAAAAATGAGCTACACAGAGCTGCACCATGACTGGGGTTTAGCAGCCTCTCCAAATAAATAAACCTCAACTCCCAAAATGTTGCAATACCTTCAGTTTGCCCTCCTTCTTACACACATACTCCCAGTAAGCCTATTTCAGGACAAAGATGCTGGGCAAAGGCTTTCATCTCTGTAGCATAATATGCTATTTAAAGGTGACAAAATATTTTGTGACACAAGCACCAACTCTCCTACCATATGCAGAACTGTCTCTGAGACTTATTTCTACTTTTAACTCATAAGAGGCTTCTACAGAAATAAAAATTCTGTTATTAAGGTATCAAGATCTTCTTTCTCTATTTCACTCTTGTCTTACATTTGTATTCTGTTGGTGAAAACAGTGATCTTCAAAGTGAGCAAACATAGACATTACTGAAACCTCTGAAGAACTCAAAAGTTACCCACTTACCTAAAATACAACCCATGTTGAGGAAGTCAGATACTTACTGCAGTTGTTAACATTCCAGTCTACTGCAGCAGGAGTAATTCTGCTGGGGTTGCTGTGCCCTGACACGTCACTTCCCGTGTAATTGTTCCTTTCTGCAACTGTATCCTGGTGACCAAGCCAGCCATCTCCCAGGCCTCAGTGCTTCTACAGGTCTTATTCAAAATAGCAGAATGTTTATTTTATGTGCTTGCTCTGCTCTTGAGAGAGGCCACTAAACGGCACAGAAGAACAGCTGCAGTTGAAGACAGACATAAGGAGTCAACTAAAAAGACGGCAATCCTGACTGACAGCTACATCTAAATCAACACTGCCAGAAAAGTCTTCTACTACTACGTTAGCACTGGCATGACCACTACAGAGCAGAACCATAGATAACACAGGTACTAGAGGGGAGAAATGAGATGTAGAAAAGCTATTATGGCATAGTGATGCAGACTGCATACAGCTCAGCATAAGACTATTTCCTCACCCCAGCTCCGTGTGTGCCACCACCACGACCAGTGCTCCCTTTAGACCGCAGGACAGGCACAAAAGGCGTGCAGGAGAGGGACACAACCTGAACTCCCAAGATTCTTCAGCAATACAGTAAAACCAGCAGTGCTCCATTACCCTCTGGCCTAGGCAATAACAAGTCTTGTCCAATACACAGTGCCCTGCTAACAAGTATTAATACGCATCTAATTTTTAGCATTATTTTTCTTCAACGCTCCTATATGGGAGGAAAATGCTACTGGCCTTGCCATAATTAAAGATCATGATAGATGAACTGGCACAGTTAGCAATTAGGCTGTTAACAATTGCATTTAACACATTGCATTAATAAAACCAGGCAGTCTAAGTTTCTCAGAGCCATGGTATCAGGATGCAGGCAGCTCATCCACTACTACGTACATTCACAGTTAAGGTGACAGATGTAAAGAAAAATATATAAAGTGTAATTAAGCTGATGGAAGACATACAAGATCTCAGAACTAATCATACAGAGACCTATCTAGTCCTAAAGCAGCAGCTGATCCTGGGTATTTCCAAGCCAGATTCAGTAACATGAGTCCAATTAAAAAAAAAAAGTCATTAACCAAAGTATCTGATCACATAATTAGAACAGATGAAATAACATCTAGATATTGTTCCAGTGAAACAAACGTAGAGAATAGAAAAGACTCAGAAACAGAGGAATACAAAAGGAATAAAGGAAGAAAAGATAGAAATAGCAGACCTAAATGAAAGCACATTATACTCTGCCACCCAATAAATTACTAAATAATTATCCCGTTGTCGTACGGAGCCCTTGTTCTCACACCTGCATATGCACACACAGACAACATCAGCAATTATGTTCCACCACGTACATTCAAACTAATTCATCTTCCTTCTTGCCTAAGGGTAACACATTTCATAACTGAAGTTTCTGTTTAAAGCCACTTAACAAAAGTTAAAGGTTTTATCATGTCTGTCTCTACAACTTGAAGGCTCTGAATAGAGATTTCAAATAGAACTGAATCTTGGTTTATTACAGTTAATCACACAAGTTAAACATACATGAAAGGTAAAGAACAAGAAAACTTTTATAAGACAGAAACCAATAAATTGTAAACCTAGGACAGACAAAGACTGTGCAGACCAGGTATCTAATGTGAATTAAATATTGGTCTGTAAGATGACACATCCTTTGGATCTACAGAGGAAAAAAACATTCTCCTTAAGAAGAGTTCATCAGGCAGAGTCAGTCATTTAGTACATAGTTATGCATTTTTTCTTAGTAATAGGTTTCAAATAATCATTATACATTATATTATCACATCAGACTCATTCAGCTTATCTCTTGCACCTTGCCTATGCAATGAAGACATGCTAGTTTGACTTAAAGTTGAATAAACACAAACAATTTAGTTACCCAGAACGCTCATACATTCCTCTGATTTAAAGCTCTGTCTGAAATGGTAATACCAGTGCTTTTGGTGAACAAACTTTCTGTTATGAAAGCATCTCAGTACTGTAATGCAGTATTCTAATCTCTGTTAATACTAGATTTATTGCTCTTGAGAGCAACACTTGACCTTTTGTAACACTGCCAAGTAAAACAGTGTAAATTTTTGAAGTGCAACCTGCTTAAGGAAATCTATCAATATCTAATGCTTTGAAAACAGTTTTAGTGTGGGAAATTGATGAACTAAACACATGCAAATCAGATACTCCTAGGTTTCTGATACAGGTCAGAAGACAAATCAGCGTAATTTTAAAATCTTATTCTGGCCTCACTAGTTCCACCTCCTACACCTCCTCCTTCAACACATACAGAGAAGGATGATACCCTCACTTGTCCCAAATGTTTCACTGTGTCATCTTTACTGGCAAAATTAAGCTTTCTATACAGTTAGATGTGCTTAGCTGTAATCAGAACCCAAGCCTTCACGCACAAGTCAGCATTACCTGTCAGCACTACCTGTCAAGGACCATAAAGGTAGTAACAAGAGCCGGATTGAAGATGATGCAGAAATACCAGGAAACGTATTTAATTAAATTTTATTTCTGTCATTCAGTATGTATAATAAAATACTGAGGAAAATGAAGTTTAAGTATCTATTAGCCCATTTATGAATTATAGAATTTCATTCTATATTTCACAGTTAAATACAACTGCAACAATTAACTGTAGTTTTAAATATCAATTATATATTTTCATTATTCTCCCATCGTTTTCTATGAAACAGTGAAAAGATCAATTTTGACCATGAAGTTACGAGAAATTAAAAGAAATTTCACCCCAAGAAATACTATGTTGAGAGGAGATACAAGTATGACAAATGCTTTCTAAAGGTCTTTATCACCACTAAAAGTTGACCTGACAGTAACAAGTAAATGCCTGTACTGTGCTGGAGCTAGCTGTCCTGGATGCTACTTAAAACATAAGGCAACAACTGCCACCCTAAAGAGCCTTCTAACAAGCAGTTCTCTAATAATTCTCTTCAAAAAGTATTCCCAAAACTGTATTTAACAAATTGCCTTGCTATCAGCACTGTAACCAGCAGATAAGGATGCAGAGGAGAATCCTGATGATACCTGAAAGATACAAGTATCGAGAATGACAAAAAGCTACATCATGATACTGCAAAAAAATAAGGACCAAGAGATTAACTGAGATGAGATGAAGGTAAAGATGACAGCAGCAAAGGAGACAATAAGATCTCTCTGAACTTCTTCAACATAGTTTTTATTCAGAATCATTTTTGACTAACCTAGTTAACAGCTGTGGCACTGGAAAAGTACCAGAGGGGGACAGAAACTTTGACTCAATTTAGAGACACACACATACTACATTTCCCTTAAGGTGACACATGCTGTTGCCTTTTTGCACTATTTTTCACACCCTTATTAATTACTGGCATTTAATAAAGTCAAAAAAGCAGCAAATAAAACACCGGGAAAGGGTGGTGGCAATACCAAGGTTGCTCTGGATTATGCTAAGGAAGTGAAGATGCTTGTGACATTTTTCATCCAAACACTACAGAGAAAACAGTGTAAGCATCAATCAACACTAGACTGGCAGGCAAGTGGAATAGAAGATACTGTGGATCTCTCCTGGGTCTCAATTCTATGATTTTGAGTGTAAGGTTTTCTACATTAATGTGATTTTTTTTTTCTTCCCCCTGTGAAGACACGGCTTCCTGCATTGCACAAGCCTGTGGAGTAATGGCTGCAGGATGAGCTAACAGATGAGATAACTCACTCCCTTACTGGTATATCCAGAATGAATCAGTAGTCTTAACCTTTAATTTGTCTCAACCTGTTGGTTAATGTTCTGGCATAGGCCAGAGACTGACAGAAACCATGCTGGAAATATCTTAACAGCAGCCACATTACTTCATATTGTGCGACCTGTGAATACTCTGACCTGACAATATTTTGGAAACCTTCAGATTATTTCTCAGTCCAGCACTTAGACATGTCCAAATGTATTATGAAAGCAAATCCATGCATTTGTCTAGTCAGATGTTGTCATCATTAACCTATAATTACCATGATAACTCAGACAGATCTGTTTATTGTTTTTAAACCTCCTGCAAAAGACTGTCACAAGTCTAGTCCCACTAAAACTCTTCTTGAAGGTACAACGTAGAAATCCCTATTTTAACTGCCTATCATCTTACAGCTTAATAATTCTTTCAATACATCACAGCTAATTTTAGCATACTCTGATTTCCAGCTTACAAAGGATTGCTGTTGCACTTTAATTGACCAGCTGTGTAAGAACTGCTTGTAGAATGCAAATAACCTTAGATGAACAACAAAACCTTTATTATCAAACCTGCACGGCAAGTGCACTACTCTTCAAATTTGCAACAGCCATTGTCCAACAGAGCTAGGAATGCCTAGAAAGGCCAATTCCATTTTGGGGATCGAGAGCATTTCTAGGTAAATCTTTCAAGATGTATGACCTTCTATTGCCCAACCCACTCAGAAGCTAGTTTGGGTACAGAAAGCTATTTTTAGCAAAAGACTATCTGTTTTGCCAAGCAGCAGATGTATCAGCACAGCAAGAGCACAGGAATGCTGCTTTAGTACCCAGGCCACTCCTGAGCAGTCAGCACACCCCTGAGCTGCTGTGTGCAGGCAGAGCCACCCCAGTTCTGCACATCAGCTCCTCACCAGGTTTGGTATCTAACACAATAAACCTCAGTCAGGAAGAGAACACCCATTTAACCTGCTTGTAAACAGAGAGCCTAGCTCCCATGTCCCAAATGAGTTGTAATGTCAAATAATCACAGAGACCTGAGGAAAACCAAGGCCTGTGGAAGCAGGCTGCCCCACCAGACGAGTTTGGCCAGTCTGCAGTCGTCTGGGCACAAAGGGCAGGAGGAACCACCTTGGCCATAACACCAGCACCCTGCTCCAAGCCAGAAACGTGTCATCCATTAAAGACACACAGAAATACAGAATTGCTGAGTCCCAAAGCTGTTCCCACTACCCTCTCCTGCTTGTCAGTAACAGAAAATAGTACTGTTTGAGTTTCCGTCTTTCATAAAGGCTTCATACCACAGGGAAGTGCATGAGCAGGAGAGCCTCAATCCACTCCTAGACTAACTGGAAGTGGTGGTACTTGCCTTTTGTCCCCAGCTTCACTGGAAAAGTCCCTGAATGCCTCCCAGGGGAGAGGAGACCTCACTGCAGAAGCCCAGGAGCAAAATTATTGTAAGAGATGCAGCTTTGTAATGAAATCAGCTGCTTATTACCACTGTCAGGCTTCTATTTATAATAAACCATGGTAACTGATACTCGTTTTGTCTCCTGGCATGACCAAGACAGAGCTGCTGCTGGAAAAGAAATACAGAGTTCTCCATCCCCCAGCTAGTAGTCAGGGGGTTGAGCAAAGGAAGCAACTTCCTAAACTGTTTCATGTCTATGTCCTTACCTGTCTGCTGGCAGCTGAGTGCTGCCCCGGCACTGATACAGGCTTACATGGCTCTGAACAGTACTTGTGGGACACAGTACTGCCAGCTCAACTGCTGCCATTTAGATGAGAAAATTCTTAACACCTTTCAAGATGTGAAAGAGGCAGCAGCCAGCACGTGCATGTGGAAACCAGGTAATGGCTAGAATGAAGGGAATTAAAAAAAAATAAATAAAAGAGCCCATGGCACACAGCCACACACCTGAGAGCTTCAGTTCCGCAAATGGAGGTGAACAGAGACCTGATCCCCATAAACAGTGTTTCTAATTTGACATCAAACTCATCTGCCAAAGGACAGAGAGCAAGATCCAGGCAACTATGGGCATACCAAATACTAGGACATGTCAGCATGTTGAAAAGGGTATAAGTAAAAAGGCTGAGTTTTTGTATGTCTTTATATATATTATATATATAAACTATATAGTTACAAAAGGGCACATGTGTGTTATATAATTCAAGCTAGTCAACAATGAACTGAAAAAAGTCCAATATCTGGATTAAATATTTGCTGTCATGGGAAAATACCCTAGGATTTGGGCCTTCCATTTGCATGTACTTAGGAGCACTGGCAGGGGTTAGCTTCATCTCTGGCGCTAGCAAGCTGCATCTTTCATCTTAACCAAAGCACTTGGAACATACACCAGAACACTGCTTCAAAACCAGCTCCCATCAATCTTAAATTCCTTCCAAAGTTCTCCACAGCTCTGAGTAGCTAAAAGCTATCAGAAGAACATGAGGCAACAGACCAACACCTCAGAAATGTGCCAGAAGAGTCAAGGGCAGAGGACAGGAGCCTGGGGTCCTGCTCTAGCTGGAGAAGCTCCAGCAGATACAAACCCCACATACTGGGCCAGTGCCTAAAGGATCGCTCAACCAGGCTGTGGTACCAAACCCTGGAATATGTTTTTCTGTTTACAATTTCATGTTCCTCTACTCCAGTTGTTTAGCTGTTTGAAGAGACTCTCCCAGCAAATGTTATTTTCCAATTTGGCAGCAGTGATGTACCCCTCCCTTCCAGGCCGCCTGGACAGGCGCCGGGTGTGCCCTTCCCATCTGCTCCGCTGCCTGCAGAGGAGAGGCTGGGCTGGCGGCAGCCCCCTCACCAGGCACCCCTATGGACACCTGCACTGCCAAATAACTTGAGATATACACATACTTCCATGCCTCACATTAATTGGACACTGGTTGAGGGACATTATAAAAAAAAAAAAAATCAATCAAAAGGATCTGACCAACTTCAGAGCAAGTTTATGTTTTGCCAGCCCAGCACAAGAAAAAGAACACACAGCATCAACATACCTTTTAAATCCTGAAGTAGACTTTAAATTCTTTCAGAGAGGGGACACGCAGCATCGTTAGTATAGAAAAAACAAATCCAGATCCAGCTGTTCTACAAGGAGTGTTGCCAAATCCATCTTGAAAGCAGTTCTCCAAAACCAGATTGGTTGTGTGGTTTGTTGTTATTATAGATTATTGTATTTAGAACACACATGGAGGCAGCTTGCTAACGGCTGGCTGGACCGTCTCTCAGTCCACGTGAAAAAGAGGATTTGGTCTTCAGTGACTTAAATAAATATTTGCCAGCGTGCTTCTTGCAGCATCTTTACCCTACAAGTAGAGAACATTTACAGAAGAATTTCGAATGTGTATCTCTTTCACACAAGTGTATACTAAAAATAGCACCTCCTAGATTTCAGAGCACCTGCATGCTGCAGCACTTGAGAGCTACCAGAACATCTATGTGTTCAAAGGAGCTTCCTCAAGTTAATAGGATTTTATTTTCCCTTTCTTCATGAATGTACATCTATGCCACACCTGATTTTGTTCACAGGGTTATGTCTTTTTTACTATACACAGGTACTTAAAACAGCCAGTGTTAAAAAAAAAAAAAAGGTTTCTGATTTAAAGTTTTCTTTAGCTTACTTTTATTACCATTATGAGAGAAGTTACTGAATTTTACTAAGAGTCTGACAAGGACTAGACTACAAGTAACTGATGCATGACCAAGTTATGCAGAGAGTTACCAAGTAGTCACAGCTAGGCAAGAGCCATTACTGCCTAAACTACAGCACAAAAGGACTTTGTTTTAAAACATGACTAGCTAAACGCAAAAGTTTTCCCATGCAGTCTCACAACTTACAAGTACAGTAGCATAACCACAGCATCACAATTTCATTATATCAATATTATTTTCACATGTGTATGTCCTTTAAATTCAGATATCCTGTCATTGGAAAAGAAACTGCATGATGAAGAGGGGGTTTTTACCAGCTCAGCCCATTTGAGCATGTGGAATCATTTCCAAAAAACTAAACAGGACACAAGCCAAGTAACAACACTCAACCTCTTTCTCTGACCAGGTGCAATGTCTTCAACTTTCTGCTGCTCTTGACCTAAGTTAAGAAATCTCCACTTCAGGGGGCAACACCCTAATACTATACTCTACTGTAGAAATCCTTCCTGGAGGCCAGGCAGCTGGCCACTGCCTCACAGGGTCAGATAAAGCACTGCTGCTGCACATTTTCAGTATTATAGTAGGAAAACCAGAATATTCAGACATACTTGGCTCCTTAAAATTCATAACTCCTTGCCCTGGTTTCTACCACTAGCTCAGCAACAAGAACAAACTAAGGGCAAGTGTGTCTGGCTGCAGGGAATCTTGTTCCTACTATTTAAACCTCCTAAAAAAAGCTGCTCAGGTTGGTACCAAAAAATGTCTCCAGCCCCAGTAACCACAGGCACAACGTGCCATTGGGCTGCAAGCCCCAGGCAAGCAGAATTTAGGGTCTCACAGGCAACTGAAGCACAGCTTGGGGGCTTAGAATCAACCGCATGGTGCAATTTTCAGGAAGCTTCATGGTACTGAAGTGCTGCAATCGTGGACCTGTCACTGCTACCCTCAGCAACATTTAGAATTTATTTATCCAGCAATATTTAAAATACATAAGCCAAGCGCTGAATCGCTTTCTTGACCAAGGGACATAAGCCCTTTGTTATATCAAATGCTTCTACCTGGTGACATATGAGTGGATGTTGAAGGTCCAGAAAACAGACATCTGACAGCTATCAACAAAAGCCAAAAGGAAAGCTCTAACAATGATACCATGCATAGAATTTGTCAGTCTTCAACATAACCAGCTTTTCAGCCATAGTCTGTATGTTAAAAGGGTAGTTCACTTGCCTCCATACAGCTAACCTAGATCAGAAATTGGGGGGGGGAAGGAGGGAAGAGGGAGGTGAGGGGGGAAAGAAAAGTAATTCACTGTCACACGCAGCTTTCAGAACAGAAGTACACTGCCTCAGAAGTTGTATGTTAGCAAGCATTGACAGCTAAGTCAGGAGAAATTTAAAGCAGAAGGAGAAGAGGGAAAAAAAAGGAGTCATTTCCTGAAAGAACTCCATAATCACAGCAGCTTACTGTAGGTGGCCTTCCTGGGAAATGCACTCACTGCCATTCTCCCTTTTACTGCTTGTCAGATGTGTTTGATGCATTTTAAAGTTATACGGAAAGCACTTGGAGTCTAGACGTTAGAGCACTCAGCACAACCCAGTCCTCCGAACGCAACAAACAGCATCCAGAAGGGCACAGGAGCTCATGGTCCACGTGCTCCTCATCCAACAGGCCATTTTCCTCTGCTCTTGGGCCCCGATGGCTGCAGCACAGATGACATGATCTAGATGGAACTTCAAAAACTGCACAAAGGTTTGCACTGAACTTAACCTGCACGGCTCACTGTTCCGAGAAAGATGCTATCTGGCAACCTGAACGGCAGCGTGTACTGTATGCTCTTTAATAGTCATTTGCATTAACAAATTATGCATACATTTGAGAAATGCAATGCCAAAGTACATGTTGTAACTTTTCCTTTTGCAAAAGGCACACTAAGCACTTAAAAGCAAACAATTACCTCTCAATTATGTGTTTGAGGCACAAGAGGTATCCAGTGAAAGCTAAAGCTGCTGAGGGAAAGATCAAGCATGTCACTATCTAGCGATGCCCCTTATCTGTGTGAATCAGTAGAGCTCCTTGGGAGATTGCGTCTCAACACAGCAACTGACTGCTTGCATGACTTTTTAGTACACTGAGGAACAGGCAGGGGATGTAGAAAGAACATTCCTATATCTGAAATCCTTAACTTTTCACTGTTTTTTCTTCTTTTACACTTATACAAAATGCCAAAATCCTGCTACGTTATGTGCACAATACACTTAACGCTGTTTTATAGTAAAACATAATGATGCAAAGGAAAAAAAAGGAAAGCTACTCCCTTCCAAATAATCTTTTAATCCCTAGATTATTTATAATCACTAGTAGGTTTAAAAAAAAAGTATCATTACATCCAAGACAGCAGCACTCTCACCTATTTACAAAGCTTTAAAAAACTAAAGTAAACATATGAGTACATTTTTTTACTATGTAGTATTAAAAATGGCAGTCTGAAAAACTTGAAGTACTCTTCTGTTCAATAACACTTCTGTAAAGTAACGTTTATTTTCATAAAAGGAGAATCTTTGTCCTACAACTCTCAATCAAGCCACTTCTCATGCGAGCAGACTCATTTATTTCAACAGGGCTACTCTACTCATGTGGCTCATAATTTGCAGGACTCTACCTGCTACCACAGTTGTCATCACATCTTACCACTTATGACAACGCTAAAATAATCTTTACTATGGTAAACTTGTTCTACCACACCTACCTACAGAGTAGCTTTTCAATCCCCAACTCTAAGAACAAATCCTCTGCTAAATCATGAAAGCAAAAGTTATTCTACAACAGCAAACTTTGCATTTGCTGTGTAGGGAGAGTTTTAAAAACATGGTTCTATTTCAAAAGACTATTTTTGCACCTTATGTGTTCTCTTTCAGAACAATCTCCAGATTATCACTCTTCCATCAAATTACTGAATTAATCCATGAAAGTAGTAAAATATACATATACAAGCCTCATCTACATTTTTTTTAAATTACATAAATTAAATGGAAAAGTAAGCTTGCATATTAACAGAGTTTGAAATAAGCCAAAAATGCACCTTTAGAACTTGAAGTGGTACAGAATAAGGTTTAATTTCTTACTACAAAAAAAAAAAAAAAAAACAAACAATGTTAACTAATTTTCATACCTTCCAACATCCAAGAAATGTATCCATTGTAAACACTGCGGTTTCCTTATTTGACATCATCTGCTAATAAATGGCCTTTATTAACAAAAACTTGCACGCCATTTGTTTGCTTGGCCACCACTTCCAACATTTTAGCTAACAGATAAATTTTCAGAAAATTACATCTGCAAGTATTAAAAACTTCAGTTCTCCCTCATCTATGTGCCAGGCTTGAAGACAAGTCACCAAAAATGCTAGAAGTGTAACAAAACCAGTGTTTGTACAGCATTTTGTTCATTGCCCGCTCCTGGCAAGGTAAATGAGACATCCAAACTCCATCATACACCTCACCTGAAACTGCAGTTCCATCTCTCTCTACCGCTCTGAAACCTTCCAGCATCCACTAACCACAATGACGAAACCTAAAAGTCACCATGCCATTTGAATGCAACAACCATTTTACTGACAGTTTTTGTAAACTAAAGGGCCTCAGGATGTTACGGGTAGATCTTCTGTTAGTCCAGGGACATATGTAATAGAGTTATGTCTCAGCCCATAGTTTAAGGGAAACAGAACACAGCTCTTGCTAAAGAAGGATTTCACCACTGCATTTAATGAAAACTTGCTCCTAGGTGAAAAGACACTACTCTCTTTCTAGAGGATGCAGCAGAAGAACCTGACCCAGCTTCACTAGCTCCAAAACTCTGCTCACCAGTTTTCAGTTAGCATTTAAATTACTTCCTCTATGTGGATTTCTATGCAAGGCAAAACTCACAGACACTCAAAAGGGCACACAGGCGATTTGCATCCGGAAACAAGAATCTGAGACTCAGGCTCGCAATGCTTCACTTCTCTGCTGTTTTCAACATAAGCAGCTCAGCACTAAAACACCTGGGAAAATGCTATTTAACAAACTGAGCTGATACACACAACAGAGATTCTTATTTCTCACTTGGTCAGTCAACAGTATTTAGATTATATAGCTTAACAGCAAGAACTTTGCCTTCTGAGCTAAAGAACCAATTCCTTTCTGCACATTAGTAACTCCATACAGAGCAAACAACCTGTAGGATCTCAGCACCAATAACACTGCCATCTTTAACACTTCCCTTCTTTCAGATACCCATTCCTAAAATAATTCAATATGTAAGTCTTAGAATTTGAAAACTAAGTATTTAAGTTCTCTTTATTTCAGGAGAAAAAGAGGAATTAGCAATCTCAGTTCTGAAACTAAACCAGTGTTGTGGCTTTGATTTTAGACTCACTTTGCCAACCGTATTAACCTTGACTGAACCTCAGCTGTCATGCAGGTCACAGCCTCTGATCTGGTGTCTGTCAAATAAGCATCAACCCCTACAGTAACTACTGAACACACCAGATAGCCTGAATTAGGACTCAGTGATGCTTCTGGAACTGCTCTCATCAATTCAGAAGACAGGCAAAGGAACCCTTGAGCTCTGGTTAAGGGTATATATATTATATATATATAAAGGTTTCGACTACCAGCTACTACTGCACTGACACTTCACGTCAAAACCGCTTCTCCCACCGGGGCCAGAGCCGATGGCGCGGCCGCTGCCCAGCACACCCGCCCCGCGCCGTCCCGCCGTGACCAGGGGTCATTCAGCGACACGGGTGCCGCTGCATATCGTATGTCAAAGGAGGCGAGAGGGAAACATGCGGCTGCCGCTTCTCGAGCCGCTTTCGGCCAGCAGCCGATGTGCCGCGCGCGTCTTAAGCGGATCAAGCACGTTCCTCTCTAAAATACGAGAATTTCCCAGAAAAAAACAGCACCTCACGCTCGCGGCCGCACCACCCGCGGTTCCGCTGCTTGTGTTGTTTTTTTTCTAACCACAGCACCAAGACTTTTCAGGCGACTGGCTCCGAGAACGACGAGAAGTTTAAAGCAAGCGGCGAGCGAGGCGCTCCCGGTGCAGCCGCGGCTCCGGCGGCGGGCTGCCTCCAGGGAAGGAAGCGCTCTCCGCCCGGCCCGCCGCCCCACGGAGAGCGGTCGCCGCCGCCCGGGCCGCGGGGCCAGTCACGAGTCGGGGAGTTTCGGGCACTTATGTAACAGCGCGGGGCTGATGCTGCCGTTGTCCCCCCCCCTCCTGAAGACGAACTCTCTTCCGAGGCCCCGCGACTCCCTCTGCGCCCCGGGACGGGGCAGCGCCCGCCTCCTCGTTCCTGCCCGGGTCCTTCCCGCCGCACCGCCTCCCTCCCGGCGGGGAGCGGCGGTGCCCGGGCCAGGAGCGCCTCAGCCTCGCGGCGGGACAGCCTCGCTCGGTGGCCGCCAGCGGAGCCCGGCACCGCCTCCCGCCGGAGGAGCTTCTTCTCCGCCAGGCAGCCCCCGGCTCCCAACATGGCCGCGGAAAAGCGGCCGGAGCCCCGGCGGGGCAGGGCTCTGCAAGGAAAGTTTCCCTCTCCCTGCCCGACCGGCCGTCCCCGGCGGCCGAAGCTCTGCCACCCGGGGTGCGGCCAGTCCCGCGCTACTCACCCGCCACGCTCTGCTCCGGCCACCACCCCAGCACCCAACTGCCGCCGGCCACTCCCCGCTCCGCCGCGCTCATGCACCCCGCCGCCGGGGGACGGGCTCCGGGACACCGCCCGCGCGGGGCGGGGCCGCCGCCATCTTGGGAGGAGGCGGGCGGCGGGAAGGGCTGAGGCGGCGCCGTTGGTCCCTTCCGCGGCGAGAGGGGCTGAGATGCCGGCCCCGGGGGCTGCTCCGCGTGAGGAGAGCGAGGAAGGGCCCCGCCTCTCCCCGGCGGGCGGCACCTCGCAGAAGAGGGGCTCTCAGGACAAGAGGCCTCACTTTTTAATTAAAACCCCCCGCACACATTTCAATTCTTTGTGCACCGTCCCGGCTCTGTGTTGTCCGCCGCTCCCAGCACACTCCCCCAGGATAAGGATGGCCACGTTTTTCATTCCCTCTTTCTACATAAACCTTTTATCGCACACGGAAGGGAGTTACCGACATGTCTCAGTTTAAGGAGTTGCCCATCAGCTTGGAGAAGCTATGGCAGGTCTGGTGTGATTCTCACCAGAAGCGCTGCTGGAGTTGCAAACACAGGAGCCCCTTTCCCTCCTCTGTGTTACAATTTTTAGTGTATATGCGTATTTCCCAAATCTAGCTGGCTGATCAGCAGCAAACCCGGCCCTTCTAAGATTTCCAGGCGTGGATGGGTGCTCCCGAAATGGGAAGGTGGCTGGTGGGAGCAGGAGGGAAGGGGGCACAGGTTTTGATGGTAACACCATGTACTGCTACAGTCCTGCTCCAGTGCTAAAGCCTCTGATCTGGAAAATGACCCAAGGGGCTTTTTTTTAAAGAAAGTTTCACTTGCATACAATATAGCAGGGTTTCATTTTCCAAATTTCACATTATTGGGCAATAACACGGATGCCTTTTCTGGAAAAAAAAAAAAAAGGGGGCTTTGCAGTGGTAATAATCAACCCAGTGAAGTTTCTCTGAATTTCATCTGAGTGTTTTATCCCACCTCAGAGAGGTACAGTGAGAGGCAAGAGCCACATCGCTGAGCTGAGTCTCTCCCACTGTGGGAGAGAGACACAGATAAGGGACCAGGACATGGAGGGCTGAGCACGCGTGTCCTCCTGCCTACAGCACAGCGGGCTGGCCGCCTGCTTCTCCTCTCAAATCCACCCGGCGTTCAGCCCCAGCTGAATGCTGCCCTCAAGGTATACTGAAGGACAGAAATGAAGGAATGGTGATCTTTCACCTTTGTGGCAGATGGAGCTTCTGGACATGGGGCACATTCAACAGCTTCTGGGGGGTGTGTCACAAGTGACATGGACAGCTGTAAAAGACCCCTAATGTATGTTCAGATATGCTTTCAGCTCCATGAGTTAATTTCCTACAGAAGCAAAGCAAGCAAGGCTGCTGAACCCACACACCTCTCACAAGTAACTCCTTCCTATGGACCCTGATAAGGAGTGCACGAATGATGTTAAGGAGAAAGCACCTGGTGAAGGAGAGCAAATCTCCCACCAAGACAAGAAACCTGGGGCGAGCTGCTTGGATTTGACAACACAAAACTGGGAGGAGTGGCTGGCACATCAGAAGGCTGTGCTGCCATTCAGCATGACCTAGCCAGCCTGGAGAGTTGGGCTGGAAGAAATTTAATGAAATATAACAAGGGCAAGGGTAGAGTCTTGCATCTGGGCAAGAACAACCCCAGGTACCAGTGTAAGTNTCCCTTCCAACCCCTAACATTCTGTGATTCTATGCAGAAAGCAAGCAATAGGTAGAAAACCAAGAATGCATGAAAAACATTTTTTATTAATGCTTTTTTTCTCTAAACAATATTGTGGTAGCTTTTTAAGTCCTGATATAGACCAATATATGTTGCCTGACAACAATTTTATTTTTTTTAGAGTGTTTCTGCAAAATATGTGAGTTTTCTTTATCACTCTTATCACTTCTTCATTTTGTTGTAGGGAAAAATGGAAGAAAAAAAGCCCCAACAAATAAAAGCTCCGTAACACTCAAAAGAGACCACTCAGTTCTTGAAACTCAACAGGAGTGGTACAAAGTTGCCTTTGGCATCCTTTGTGCCCTGTCCCCAACAGTGACCACTAGTGGAGGCTTAAGAAAAACAACTGAAAATAGAGCAATTACGTATTTATGTCATTAAATGAGTTTCTAATAAGTCTTCTTTTTGGGGGGGGGAGGTAGGAATGTGGGGTTCACATGATAGAATTTGCAATTAATATGCTCCTTAATAGACACCATCTGAAAATGAATCCCTAAATTTATCTATTTTCTTTTTTCACCTTCAAAATGTGTCAATGTATTTATTCTTTGAAAACTCATTATTCAATGATTGAATGATTCATTAATTCAGAATATATTATATAGTATCTCTAAACATATATTATTAAAGTTTTGCCACCATCTACTTCTATTCATTCTATAGAATATAGTGCATACTTCGAGTATAGTTGCACACCTAAGAGTAGAGTTTGTATTTGGAAAATTATGATACCTGCTTGCTGAGCTTTGAGCAGCTGGTTCTTGGCAAACCCACCACAGCCAACTAAGCAGCTGACCAGAGCCAAAGACCAAGTGCGGAAACTTGCTGTTAATCACTTCTGAACACCTTGGTTCTCTAAACAGAACTCAGATCAACGCCTGTTTTTACATTTGGTTGGTTGCTTGCACTGATGTATTATTTATGAGAGCCAGTATCTGTAGACATACAATACAAACCAAACCTGTGAGCTCAAATTCCAGACCACAGATTGATTCCCAACCTCTCTGGGTTAAAATTGCTTAAGTGTGTTCTGTAAATTTATCCTCAAGCTGTGAATGTGAATTCAGATGGTTATCTGTAGTTTTTGCCTCAGTTTTTGGTTGAGCTCTGTCCATGTACAACTATTACCAGAGCTAACATTTTAACCTACCTGAAAAGCTAAACTGCAAATTGATGGGTTATTTATGAAGTGAGATCAAGACAGATGGCAATGCAGTGCTTTTCTTTCTGCCCCTCTGCTGTACATACCATCGAGCTGAGACTCAGCAATAACCATTTAACACTGTATCTTAATAAACAGAGCCAGAAGGACCCAAGCCAAGCTCATTTTCTGAGGGATCACTTCTCTAGCAGAAAGGGATTGCTGGTTTTGACACAGTAAGGATTTCTCCTCACCATCTGTATATCCAAAATCTCTTTGGAACTACTTGAGGGCAATTTCCAGCTGGCTGAGGGAAAACTAACAAAATCCATCATTTGTGCTCTGAGTTTTCATATGATGAGAATTCATCACAACCAAGAGGCTGTGCTCATTGTGTACCTAAGGTATGAAAGAATTTGGCAAAGAAGTAGCCACAAGAAAAATGGCCTTTCCCTAGAAATGATGTTTATAATAGAAATTCATATAAACACACTTATTTGGTGTTCATCCCATTTTAATTGCTGAAACTCAGTTCTCCTCCAAGTAGCATTCTTTTTCCTCAGTCTCCAGAGCCAAACTGCTAGCCAACCACCTGAGAAGAAAGGGCTCAGAAGCTGAACCAGAAAAAACTCTTCATATCCTAGGGATGGATGTGTCTTGTTCTGTCCTTGCAAATATTAATGTCATTTTTAACATTAGCTTTCATTAAATAATCCATAATGCTGAATTCTAAACTTGCACTGTTGAAAGCAAAAGATGGTTCTGTACTCCTTATTTGAAATTAATCTGGTAAAATAGATTTTTTTAATGCAAAAACTTCAATAGGTGCTAAGTTTTGTACTTTTTGGCTTTCCAAGTGCAGCATTTTTGCAGTTCAAAGCGTACTACATTACTGAAATTTTAGACTATAGGATTTGTTAAGCATACAGATCATATAAATTGGGCTTTGTGGAGGGTTCTACAAAATACTGAAAGGAGTTCGATCCCATATGTTCATCACTGAATCAGCCATTTGCCAAAATTTGGAATTCCATCCTTAAACTGCCCTGGTCAGAGCAATGGTTTTAGGGGACAAACTCCTGTGTTCAGCTTTGTCAGCAATGATCAATAGCCCAATTAAGAAATTGTGGGTGGACAAATCTTCAGGGTGCTTTTACATCTCCTGATGTTAAAGACAACAAACAGATGTTATGCTGCATTTGGATCTCTGGAGATTTTCAGGCAATGGTAGCAGTGTCTGGCCATGGGCTGGCAGGGAAGGAGTTTCAGACCACCATCCCTCCAGGAATGGTTTGCAATGAAGATTCACAATGGACAGAGGCTCAAATCTGTATCTTAAAGACACATAAATACCTAGTTCCCAGTCTCAGGAGTGAGAACACTAGAGCTTGTTGCTGTCTTTTCGGGGGTGGCAAATACAACCACTGGGCCTGTACACAGTGCCTCTCACCTCTCTCCCAGTGCATTATGAATCCTGTGCTGCATTGTGAAATAACTCCCATGGAAAAAGCTGAGTCACCCAGAGCAGCCTATTTACACTTCTGATAGTTTCAGGTGAGCTATCTCCTGGTGGATAAGGCACCCTTCTGTGTGAGGAGGCCTTGAGAGCACTACAAGTTAGAGGGAAGCTGGGTTGAGGTCTATGTTCCTCAGATGCTGGTGAAGGACCACAGCCAGAGCTGTATTCTGTGAAAGCCCAACCATGCTGTTCTGTACTTGGCTTGCCAAGGGACTCCAGAGGCCTCAGTAGAGGGACACTGTACATCCAAAGTCTGTATGATGTGGTGATGACAGAAACATCAAACTACTGGGACAGCTCTGACCCTGCCCAGAAACAGGGCTGCAGGCACCTCAAGAACCTGAAAGATAAGGGTCTGTAAAGTGTTCTGGCAGCTGTTGGGCAGAAGAGTTACTTGCACTGTGATTTTAGATTTAGGAGGTAAATTCCTCTTCTGCCTCACATTAGTTGCTCATGTCCTTCACTTATGCTACACAAAAAGCAGTATTTGCAGGCAGGCAGATTTCATCCAACTTCTGCAGCTACAGTCCAGACCTCTCCTTCCAAACACTGCATCTGCTATGGAGTCCCTTTCACATGTCCAGCACTGGCCCAGCCCTCCTATAGAGTTGGGGAGAGGGGAAGGCTGCTGTTTTGCTGGGGTTTTTTTTTAATCTAAGAGTGAAAACATCTGGGGCAGTCTAACTGAATCTGGGAATCTCTAGATTTTACAGAGTAAAAAAAGTAGCCAGCCTTTGCTTGGGCTTTTGGATAGAACAGAGACTAGACTTCTAAACCAGAATGCCATATGCAAAGACTCTGTTGAAGAAATGTGGTCTTTCTGACACTGAAGCCCAAGAGTTATGTCTTAACTATTTTTCTTTCCCCTTCATTTAATTTTACGCTTATTTAAGCATGGCAATATAAATAGGCATGGATGTCCTAGACCACAATGTTTTGCTCTGCCAGGGGTTACTAAAGAAGGTGTGAAATTACAAAATCTAAGCGTTCACGCTTCAGTCTCCTTGATTATATGCAGTAATACGTCAATGAACAACGTCTAGCTACACTGGCAAAACTGGGCATGCATTCTGCATTTTTCAGCATTTGAGGGGTTTGTTTTTTAAAAAAAACTATAGAGTGAGAGAAGTTGAAACAATCTCCCCATCCTAGTCCCAACATTTAGGCTTTGATTCACCAGAGCACTGATTGTGATGTAAGAAACCATTCAGGATGGATCAGCATACAAAATTTCTCCTCTCTATTACAACCCCTCTCTTGCGGGCAGATTAAAGACCAAGCAGTGGTGGGCAGTGACATGATGACAATCACTGTGTGACTGACAGTCACCAGTGGATGCACTGCCCTCCTTGCTCCACTGGCAACCCAATATGATTTAAAACATCCTTTACCTCGTCTTAAAATAATCCTGGAGAAGAGCTGTAAATCCTGAAAAACTGAAAGCAAAAATTATTTTAAGTCCTTTCTGCCATCTTCCTAAACTATAATAAATCATAAATTCCCAATTGCTGACAATAATTAAAAAACAATCCTGTTATTTAATGCATAACATAATCCATTTATGTCTAACTTTCATCCATAAAATGGGTAACTGGATGCTACAACTACAGTTGATTCTGCTAATAGAAGGACTGGTGCTTTAATTACTTCCCAGGGTCATTTTCAGCACTATTTTTATGATGCTGTACTGAGTATCTGAGTGAAATCATCAAGATGTTTGCATAACAGATCCGTATGCCCAATTGACCCCATTTGCTCCTGCTAAGATACTGCCCACAGGGAGAAGCAAACAGAAGACGTGCATTTGTGGCTCGCAGGGAAGAGGAGACCTTTCAGCCTATTAGAACAAGCTGGCAGTGAACATGAAGGGTAAGAGGACACACCGATTCATTTGGTCCTTAAAGAAAAAAACCCGCTCAGGCTGATGAACTACAATGAAGCTAGTTTAGTAAAAGGACAAATCAATTAGAGCTAAACTAACAAAAATGCCATCTTGTCACACACTGCCTACCCACAGCTTGAAATAAGCTGTGGATTTTGTGCATTATGTACATCCAAAAAAACCCAAAAGGATTTCTGGTTTTAGGCAAATTCCAGACTTCTAGATAGACTGACAGTTGGGACTTTACAAATTTTATTTTTTTTTTATTCTTCTTTTTTGGAGTCTTCAGATTAATAAAATAGAAAGTTTGAACAGCCTGAGTGTGAAGGGAGTGTGCTTGGCCTAAAATGCATAGAGCAAAATAATCCTCAGCTGCAGACAGCAGTCCTTGGGTAGCTGCTCCTGGACCTTACGGCATGTTATACCACTTGTAGCTACCTCTTGCAAGATGTCTTCTACTGCTGACTTGACAAAAACCCCTCAACCACTTACAGCGGTACAAAGGTTTCAGAAGTCCCCCCTCTAGCATGAAGAAAGAAAACCAGCATTCTCCTTTAAAGACTCCCAGCAACAGAAACACATCTATCCTGCCTTTGTGACTTTGTGCAGATACAGAGGGGCCTGTCCTAGAACAGGGAATCTAAAATATCCATAGATCAACCCACTGAACATGTAACTTGTCCCTGTTGGAGCAGAATGCTAAACATCATTGGCTTCAGCTGAGAACACAAACCAGTGAATGATTATCTGCAAATTGCTGTCAGTCTATAAAGGCAAATACCAATCAATGTATAGACTGAAGCATAAAGGATTGCTTGTAGATTTTGTCCTGATTTATGCATCTGCAGATGTTAATTATCATACTTTTTTACTGGATCAATTTCAATGGATTCAAAGTGGTTGAGGGTCAGCCACATTTAAAAAAAAAAAAAAATAAATCTGTAGACTTAGAGCAAGATTCATGAAAGCTGAAAAAAAGATGGAGATGTTTTGAGATAGAAAGATGTTCAAACAGTTCTGAGAACACACAACTGCTATCAAGAAACACAACAGAAAACACATTCCAAGAATATTCAGCATAACGCTGTATCTCCTTCAAAATCCTTTTATAACTAAACCTTTGTATTTCTTAACCTGGCATCAGAGCAGTAAGGAAAAAAACCCCTATTTCAGCAAACTGCTAAACGTAAATAGTTCCTCTTGTATCTTCCTTTGAAAAACACAAAGAGAAATTGCTTTGAAAAACACAAAGATAAAGGTGCACGGCCCTCCCCTTCTGCAGTATAGCAGTTCTGTGTTTATGGCTAGAAAGCATCTTCCGGTACTGTTGAACTTTTTGGCACTAGAAAGTAGCAAAATAAGATGCAGATATTCAGAGATATTCAGCTGAGAGGAAAATGAGGACAATCTAGGGGATGCATTTCTCAAAAGCAATGATTGAGATTCTTCAATTTTTCCTTGAAAATTAATCTTTTCTTTGGTTTGCTTTTACTAAGGCTATTATATGGCTAAGTGAAAAACCAGTTAAACTGCAAAACCACTAAGCAAGTGATGTCTGATATGCTTCCATTCATTCAGGACTTTTGATTCCACAGCTGTCACCTACCATGGACAAAACACAACCTGTTACAGGACTGGTACAATTTTGCTAGCTTAAACCTGAAATTCTAAGTGGGAATAGACTCTGAACAGGCTCCCGTGAACCCCTCTGAAGAGAAAGATGAAGATACAATTCTGTGCTTAAGCAAAAGCAAGCAAGACCATAAAGATCAAAGATACACCAAACATATAAGGTCACTGATGAGGATACCTGCTAGACTGCTGCTTTGCATGGACCAGGCTACCCAGACACAGAAATTATTTTCAAACATGTAATCAGGAGCTAGCAACAGATATGCTGGTTGCTTTTCTGATAGGAATGAATAGTAGGTTAGCAGCAATGTGAGAAAAATCCAATAGAAAAAAAAAACCACAAAAACCCAAACCAAAATCAACAACAAAAAGGAGAAACAGGACAAGTTTTTGTAGGATGTAGAATCATAAATTATCAGAACTGATGAATGCAATATCTTATATGGCACCAATTGCTACTGAAAAATAAAAGGTTATACCAGTGAAAGCAGACTAATTAAGACTACTTTGTTTGACAGGTATTTAATGCCTCCATTCCCGACATCATCCCTAAGGCAGAATCAGGCATGACCATCCAAGAGAGATGCTCCTGAAAGATACAACAGAGACATAGATTGCTTACTCAAGCAGCCTCCAGTCATTTGCAATTCAAAGGGCTGTTGTACTTTCCAAGGTTACTCAAAACTACCTTGTGACTAAAGTCCTAACTTGAATTTATTTATTCCACATACTAAGTCACTGTTAAGTTCCTCTCACCATGCTAACCATTTGCTATATCACATAGGTTCTTTTCTACACTAGAACAAATCGGCGCTTCCACTGGTGCCTTTGTTAGCACATTGTCAGATTTGTTCCACATCAACACCAAAGCAAAGCAGTGGCCTTGGGGCCTGGAAGCAAGATATCACTGTAGCAACTCCAATTGTGGTGATGCTGCGGTTTCCCTTCTCTTCCTCCTTACTGTACTGCTCTCCTGCCAAAAGTTAACTTCACAGGAGAGTGACTCCTTTTGAGAGGACAGACAGGGCTGCCTCTAGTGTCCTGACTCAGCACGCTCGGAACAAAATGAGGAGCTCCTGCAGAAAGAGACGTTTGTAACGCTTTCTCCAGAACATAAAATAAACAGAGCAAATGTGCAGCTGGGCTGGTAGCAGCCACAGAGCCCAAGCCTTTGCTCCTCGCTTGGCAGGAAGAGCTGCAGTGCCTGCATAGGAAGGAAACGTTTTCTTTTCACCAGACCTCTTTGCCACATTCAGGAACACCAATGATAAGATACAGCAGCTGACTTGAGAAGTGGACAGAGCCTGTTAAGATTATACTTTTAGAAAGTAACCAGTATACTCCTGATCCAGTATACACGGATTTTTCTAGGTTCATATCAACCTTGATTAATTCAGGTCTAGTAATACATAAGGCAAGATCCTGCGCTGAACAAATACAAAGAGAAATGTCTTACTCTGGAATAGGAACTGCAGAATTAACCAAGATCTGTATCACAAACTGACTTTGAACATGTAAAATAAAATCACCAAATGAAGAATTTAATGTTGGGTTCCTAAGGTTTCTACCATGCTGGCAGTTTCTGTGATTAAAAAAGCCACAAATCTTGTTCTCAGAAATTCATTATGTAGCATTTTCCACTAAAACACAGGGTGCTGTTATACAACCAAGCATCTGGGGAGATTAACCCCGATTAAAAAAAAAAAAAAATCCCAGGGAAAAGCAGCTATTTAATAAAACAAGTACAACAGCAGAATAAACTACCGGATTTGTGCAATTGCATCAAGTTAGATGCTATTATTTTACCAAACAACAAATCAAACCAAAATATTTACCTTGATCCTAAGAAATGCTGAGCACAAAGCCCAGTAATTTCCCACCAAAAAAACAGAGCAGTATCTTTATAGAGAGGGAAGACTAAAATGACCTGGAACATTCAGGAATATGTTTCTTCACAGTACTGAAGAAAAGGAATACAGGAAAGCCACGCAGGAGGGTGTCCTGAGACACACAGTGAATATAAACCAAAGGGCCGTCAAACCCACCCTGCGATAGCAGCTGTGGGGCAACATCACAGAGAGGAGAGGCCAGCAGGAAGACACAGCCAAGCTCAGAACAGAGTGAAACTGAGCTGGAGATAAAAACTGTATTGGGGCTCTCTTTCCATGTTGCAAAGCTATCCTCCCACTACCTACAGCCACTTCAAAGCTCAATCTCAACACGCACTAAATTTCTGTACTCAATGTCACCATTCAGAAATTCTACATAAGCACTACGTCACTAAACTGCTGAAGCTTTTCCTGACGGTTTTCTTGCATTCAAATATATGTGCTCATTCTTCCAACTGTGAAGCACCATTAGTACTTGCAGAAAGTCTGCTCTTTGCACTAAACAGAATCGCTTAGCTGATTTCTAAGGCATTTCTTGTAACTGCTTTTGCGCACAAAGCAAGCGGTCTTTTTTTTTTTTTTTCCAGTAAAGCATCAGAACTATCCATCAGCACAAGATCTGTCCAAAAAGAATTCTATCATATTGCTGTTATTAGAGGAAAGACAAGAAAAGCAATCTCAGACACAGACATATGACTTGGCAGACATGTGAAGCAGAGATATCGGCCTAATATTCCAAGAACAAACCTAACTCCTGCCAGCGAGCTGACAGCTCCAGTTCATGTGCATCTGCTGCTTCCCATGTACTGCACTTTGCAGAAGTGTGAAGTTAACAGACTTTAACAACTCTATCAAGTTAAGACATTAAAGAAAAAAATCATGACTGTAAACCCATACTAAAAAAACCCCAAAACTTTAATATGTTTTCTTCCAAGATCTAATATATAAATACAGTGGTAATAATGTACTCTTCTTTTGTAAGCTTGGATGAAATATATTGAAGTCCACTTTTTGCATACTGCATAAATAATCATCTAAAGCAACCTAGAAAAGAAGAAAAAAGCTTAGTCCACATGATGCACACAAATAATTGGGCATTAAGTTTAAAAAGCAGTACATGAAACCGAATGAGGCACTGCAAAAAGGCTTGACAGTTTGCCTCTTTTATTATGTGGTAGTGTAACCATCACATTCAAAGGAGATAAAAAAGGCAGGGTTTGTGAAGAGAAGCATCATCTTTTACTAGATCTAACAGCAAATTACAAAAATAAGCAAGATTTGGGGCCTTTGCATCAGAACGATGGTCTATGAATATACAGACATCTTGGACAAAATGATGTAGTTAAAGAAGAAGGATTAGAAGCGTTGATCAAAACTGAGGTTCCAGTCAGGCAAACATTATGATTTTCACAAGTTTTAGGTATTATATCCTCCCAAATTGGATACATGAAGCATTAGTTAACCATGCTTAATTTGATACTCTACTCTTCACAAACATATTAGCACAGAAATGAGGCCATCACTTAAAGAGTGTATGATGTCACACCCACCGTACAGTAAAAAGCAGGATATGCCTTCACGGGAACTTTCTTACTGAAAGATCTAGCCTGGAAGTAAATGGGGTAAGGTAGGAGAAAAACAAAAAAATATACTTATCAGGAAAATTTAACATTTCAGATTAAACATCAAGTGCTACATAAAATGGCTAAAGGCAACAGACTGTATTACAAGCTTTGTCCCTTTTTGAACCGTAATTTTTTCATTATGTGCAAGCCAGTACCATCCCTCACTGTATACAGCAGTAATTACAGGAAGCATGAAATACTGGGAGAGGCCTGCTAGAATTCTTATGTAGTTTGACAGCCTTATAGTTCACATATATTAAATGAATGCAAATTAGCATCCCTTGTTCCAACAAAGTTCCAAACTGCATCTGATTTAATTAATACAGTTTAACCCCTTTTTCCCCCCACCAAATAACTCTTCACATCCCACGAGACAGAAATTATGGAAGACCAAAAATGCATTTCTCTGAATGCATCTTTTGGCTCAAGTGTTCCCATCAGTCCCAGAAGTCCAGTTATGCTCCACTTACATTTATGGGACTTTGAGAAGATCTCAATGCCTCAGGTCCTCAGAACTGACACATAAACAGTGTGAACCACGGCTGAATCAAATCTACAATTTAAACCCATATACAACTCGGGTACAGCTAACATAGCTGAAGTAAATCTTCCTGTAATGCTTATTTATGAACAGAGAATCCCATCCTGTTTTGCCTTTTCTTACAGGTTAAAACAAATAAACAAAACCTTCATGAACACTGATGAGAATGTTTGAGTTTCTACTACTTTTCCATGGATCTTTCCCAACAACTAAGAAAATTAGGCTGAAACTTTAGGAAGGAAAAATACTGACTGTTTTCAGAAGGCAAATTATTTTAAACTTGAGATGTAATAACCTGTGTGTGTCTATTTCTCTCTCTCTAAAAACAGAAAATGCTCTCCCCTGATCTAATGCTCTGCCTTCCTATTATTAATTGAGAGATGAAAAAAGAAAGTAATCTTGCTTGACCTTCTTAACCCAGAATGGGTTGCACGTCATTCAGAAAGCATGTTACCTTCCTTGGTAAATTGAGTCCCTAATGATCTGGCTTAATTGAGATAAATGCAAAAAGCCAAAAGGAGACAGTCTTTAAAACAAAAAGGAATGGGGGCAGGCATGTGTAAAAGAAAGAGAGGGAACATGTACATGTATTTGCAGGCTTTCAAAGAGATCACTGTGGGACTGACAGAGCACTTCTATTAGATGCTTTTATTGTAATAGAAGACATCATTACTAAGGAAAACCTTTATTAGCTTATTTTGCCCTCTGCTGGTCATCAGTCGCAGTATCAGGAAGAGCTGACCACACTTCAGAAACTTTTCTCCCAAGATTAAGTGCCACATTACTACAATATGTTTCATGCAATATTGCTGAGACTTAATTTAGCATTTGAGGATTATGTTTCCTCTGATTGTGAAGTGGAGCTGGCAACTGTTACCCTCATCCTCAAAATACGTGGTTTGTGTAACAAACACTGAGATTGCTGAAACCTCTCTGCAGGTTTAAACTTTACCCTATCCTGTCATTCCAACTAAGACAGAGGGTGAGTAGTTGAAAAGACCCTCAGGCAAAACATGTTGGTGATTTTATACAGGAGAACAGAGGCATTTAAAGGCACCAGCCCATTACATTCACCTCAACTCCTGAAATACCCAGCAAATGTTGACAGCGAAAGCCTATCTCATCCATTAGGGGAGAAAGTATCTTTATCCTTGCATTAACAAAGGCCATTTGATTATCAAGTGGGCTAATACCCTGTTATTACTGAGAGTTACTGCCAGTTCAAGTGATTTGAACACTCTAGAGATCCTGCACTGTCAATTATTCTTTGCTGATGATGATGGAGGCTGGAAGCAAGTATTCAGAGAGGAATTTTTAAATTTTAATTTAAATGGTATAACCCATCCATTTAAAAAAAAAAAAAGATAAAAAGGGGGATGGGAGGAGGGTACCAAGATCAACATTCAATAGAATAAAATGCTAATGCTGCCCTAATCTGCTTTCCTTCTGTTTATACTTCTCTTATGTCTGCAATTACATGATCACATTGCATATTTTCCATGGGACCCTCCCAGTGCATAACATGGGCAGGGCTCTAGGAATGGAGTGGGAAGAAACTGGGGGTAAGGTTCTGCCTGTTCTCTTCAGAATCTGGCTGTCCTGCTGGGAGCCAGCAGACCAGTACACTAATAAGTATGAAATTACCTGAAAGGCTCTGAAGAACTAAATTCTCTCCCTGCCTCTGTCCCAAAGTTTCCATGCAACACCAGCAAACAAATTTTAAACATATGGACAATAAAGACACATCACTCATTTTCCATGCCTCCCATCCCTGTTACGAGGCGTTTCAGGCCAGGCAGCTGGCATTTGTGTAAGCCACAATTGCAACCAAAGTCAATGGGGTTTATACACTGTGCATTGTGGGTTGAGAGGTGGGGAACAAGAACAAATACTACGACGATAGTGAACAGCTTTGACGCTGCATTTTCTTTGTCTCTGTTCCCCGCCCCTAAATTGAATAAACAGCTTCCTTGGGCGTATGACAACAAAAAACTGAGACATCAGGTGAAACAACATGAATGCATTAAAAGCAAATTATAAATAGCCTGTATTAAAAATAAAGCCCAAGGCTATGCATTATTAACAAAAACATTAATCAACTAAGCACTGACTGAACAAACCAGGAATGCCTCATTTTAACTTCAGAAAAATGAAGAAAGGCTCTCCTATCTCTACTGCATAAAACCGAGATCACAGGTAATGCTGTAACTGAGGATTATGCTAATGGTGTAAACACAGATAAATCTGGAATTGCTTTACTTTGAATTGGTATCTTCTCAGACTACCTTGACTGGAAGCATTGGGTGCAACATGCAAAGTATATGTATGCATGTACCTGTAGACATAAGAAACTCGTTGCAGTGTGACTTGCAAGTTTCATTTTCCAGATAAAGGCAGACACATCATTGGTGATGAAACATTCTTTTGATTTTATGCGATGTACCAACAAGCAATTCAGAGGGTAGCTTAAATATCAGCATAAAAGAAAGAGTAGGAGCCTGCAATTCTTCAGGATTCATCATCTACTGTTCCATGCTAATAAAGTCTTTCCTAATTCATTTGGCTGTGAGCCAGAAAAGAAATCAACAGAGAGCACCTTTCCCAACATAGTCTGCTTGAAGTTTCTCTCCCAGTAATAAGGCTTTCAGGCAGTATTTAAATATATGCAGTGGGACCTGTCTGAGAGTAAACTGCCTCCTGTACATACAGAGAAGTATAACATTCATACATAATTAGTTGTAATATTTAAAGGTTTTGTGCATTCAGGGCTTTTTATTATTTAAACTCTCAAAGTAATTAGAGGTAAAATATTTGAAATTAAGTATGCTGCTGCAAGTCTTCTAACAACACAAATGTACAATGCTTTGTGAAGATTAGCATCAATTAGGTTTATTTAAATAAATAAAAAGGAAGGCATCTCACATGTTCCAGATGAATATGGGCCTGGCTGCCAATGTCATAAATTACATCTCTCACATTTTTCTCCTGCTTGCCTCTTATGAAATCCTCTTGTGAAACTCCATGCTAGACATAGGAAGGAAAATCAAAAAGAGAAAAAAACCTCAGTAAGTATCAAGTTTCCATTTCAGCTTCCCAAAAACCTGTTTCAGCAACCAAACTAATGACACGAGACTGAAACAGCCTACATGTTTTATCACTGCACCCTCCTTTTTTATTTCCCTTTCTGTCATTCACTTGGAAAAAAATTGAAGACAACAAAGAGAATAGTTGGTACAAACTCTCTCTGCATGAATATATTCCCTAAAGACTTTGTGGCCAGTCAGATAACCAAGTCAGATTTTAACGTTTTGGGAATTTAGATCAGATTAGAGGCCCAATTTTTAAAACCATAATCCAAGAATCAGTATGAAGCAGAAGAAAGCCTAACAGCAAACATAGAAGCCATGAAAGCTTCTGAAGTAATTCATTATCTTGGGATTGGTGTGCACCACCAAGCTTGCAAACCCCACCCCAAAAAACCCAACCGAAAAACCCCAACAAACCCATCCCCCAAAATAAAAGTAAAAGGAAAACCCCAAACCACCAAACCTTACCCCAAAACACAATCCCAAACTTATTCTGACTGCACTAAACAGAGTAAGACATAACACGGTATATTCAGAACTGCACCAGTTGCTCCTTCTTCTCAACAACCCCCAGACACATGAAAGCTGCACAAAGGTCAGCAGGTAATGCCTCACAGGAGATACAGACTCCAGCAGAATTCAGGGATCCTTGCCAGCAGCTGACATGCTCACAAGGTGCTCACTCTGCACAGAAGAGATGCAAGCTGTTTTTACAGTTGCTCTGTAAAACACCTTCTGTGGCAAGGAATGACTGTGAATTTTCAGGCCATGTTTGAAAAGCGATAACCTTGGAAGGCCTCCCATCCAGCCCCAGAAGGGCTAAAAGGAGGGTGCAGCTCCTTTCTGCCATCTTACAAACCTGACCTATATTAGTATCTATGGTTTTTTGCACCTACCTAAATTACTAAACTTCAAATCAAAACTTCAATTGTATTGAAATGACAGAAATTTAGAAAATACTAAAACAGCTGCCTTAGGCATCACCATTAATTACATACATTTTGGTTAAGTATAAAAAGAACTGTATTAACATTTAAAAATAAAGACCAGAGATGAAGAAATAACAGCTGAGATGCCTACAGATCTAGTTAGAGAACATTAATGGAAAAAAAACCCAAACTTTAATCCCATTTTTCTCAAATTGCAAGATCTGATAGATTCCAATGCAAAGTAGGTGTACAGTTTAAACTGGAGGACTCCATCTCTTACAGTAATGTATGGAGTGTACGCTTATAGCTATCAAATATGTAACAAAAACCCCAAATCAACAAACAAAAAGACACACACACAAAACCAAAACCACTAGAACATTTATCAAAAAGTAGTCAAGAGAAACTCAAGAACATTGCTCAGAAGCAAAATTTCTCACAGTGCTTCCTTTATAGGGATATGAAAAGAAAAAAGAAGAAGAAAAAAAAAAACCAACAGAAACACACAAAAAAATGAAAACCCAGGCCCCATTCCATATGTGTATTTCTACACATTAATTGAAAAATTCCTGAAAGCTAAAATACTATTCTATTTCATAATTAAAAATAAACAAGAAACCCTAGAGTTTCATGAAGGTCACCACTCTCACCTCCCCAAAGATGTAAAACCATGACAACAGTATATTACTGGGCAACTGCAGAAAGAGTTAGAATAAAGAAAAAAATGTGTTCTGTTTCTGGCCTAATAAATTACTATCTCATACCTAGTGTTCAGAGACACAGTTAGAAACACTATACGGTTCAATTCCAGACAATTTGCTTCTCTTACCAACATACAAATGTCCATGGGAAGAAAGACCTTTTGCCTTGTGCTGTGATACGGAGTCGCTCGCAAACAGGTGACTATGCCTTGTGCTTTCCCAATGTGACTGGCTGCATGGTCAGCATGGATGTCCCTCACACCTAAACTTGCACAAATAATATATTAGAAACATACTGTCAGATCTTTTGAGGGGTTCAGTCTTCCCTGATGTGTACCCCAGTCACGCTTAAGGAAAGCTAAGTGTGTTGCTAGATGGTAGAACTGTCTCTGTGCATAAATTGCCTTGAGCTCTCATCTCAGACATGCAAGGCACCAGGCAAATTCACTGATTTCTACATTCAGGAGCAAGACACCTCTTAGCCTGTTGCAGTTTCTGCAAAGGGTATATATACACTTAGCGGAGTGACACCTATTCAGGTACAATACATCAGTACACAAACTCAGTTTCATTGGCAGGTCCTCTCCTGGGATAACAGTATTCTAAGAACTTTTTTTCCTGCCAGAAAAACCAATGCTTGAGATTCCCAATGCTTACAGCATGGTTCTATGATTAGCTGCAGCTGATTCTGCAGCATGCTGAAGCCAAAGAGAATGTCCTCCACTTTATCCTTGAACCCCTAGTTCTGACACCTCCCCTCTGCTGCCATGGGCAATGAGGCAGCAGCGTGGCAAACTGCATGGGCCCAAAGCACGGGAAGCCTAACTGTAGTTAGACTGTGAGACTGAAAGAAGGAGATGAGTGGGGCTGAGCAGCACCATTGCTCTTCATAGCCAGGCTATACAAGGCTGGCTTAGGCTGATCATAAAGCCATAATCTTTTCACAGGGCTGACCCAGGATAAAATGCAAACTTAAAGGAAAAATGAAATTAAAATTTACAAAACAGAAACAGAAGTCTACAAAGAACGAAATGAGGATACAGGAATTACAGACTAGTGAGCCTAGCTGACACCTGAAAACAATCCTGGGCATACAAGGTTCACTGCCCAAGCCTGCCTGAGCCTCGCAAGGGTCTCAGAAGCCTCTGTGAAACAGTGGCTATAGGTAGACTACATGGACTTATTTTGGCAACGGCAGCAGAAAGCAGAGTGTGGCTTCAAGGCATCAATGTATATAACTTACTGACACTGACTGGGCGGCTCAGGCTTTATATGTAACTAGGAATTAAAAACAAACAAACAAACAAACAAACAAACAAGAAGCTCAGAGTAAGGTTAGCCATGACTCTCATGCTCAACCTGGGAATATATCCCAAAAGTGAGGTTCTGAAAAGGTTTGGCTAAATTAGAGTAGTACCAGACTCCTAACTACTTAGGCAATTAGTCAGAGAGCACAATACTAATATTTTTAAATGACAAGAGCTGGAAGAAAGCATCAAGACTTTTGACAACAAGATTATCAGTCAAAATGAGCTCAACCAAAGTGTAACTCTAAATCAGTAAGAATAAAGCAGCACTACTACGGGGAGAGATACACACAAACTGGAGACAGGTCAGGAATAAGGAAGCTAAAAAGCACAAGAAATTTAGCAAACGTGGCCTGTAATGAAACCAGGTCCACCTAATCTGGACCAGACTGCTGATGGGAAACATCAAGAAAAGGGCGGTGTTCAATAGACTTCTCCATTTGTGGAAAAAACCACAGAAATTAACTATTTAATACGCAGCAGAAGAGACTTTTGCTTAGATATTTTGTTACACTGGTATATTTAAGAGAAGCTAAACACGACAACAGGACACCTAGAAAATCCAGAGCCCCCCTAACAGATTTTCAAGAACAGGATCATCTGACTTGCAACAGGAGTGACCCAAGATTGACTGAACTTCTTCAGGATTGAAGACATTTCTCAGAATGGAAAACACTGGTATTTCTCGCACTCCTACATGTCTTCAGTCAGAAATTCAGAAAGACACTTGCAACATTTCACTGATTTCCTACTGAGGAACCAAACATTAGATGTTAAGAGAGGTTCCTCATTTCTTCCGAAGAAGAATGTGCTCACCGTATCTCTCTTTTTACTTCTCTTTTTTCTTTTCAAACTCTTTTAACCTTACCATTGGTCTTCCATCAGATTACTCTGATAAGCAAGAGAAAAACATTACTACAATAGTAAATACTACTAAATAATAATTCTCATCCTTCTTTCACATCTGAGCTCATACAGAGAATACTCCTATGCAGCAGACACTTCAAAGAAAGTTACCCTTCTCTTCACTGCAAGTGAAAAGTTTTTTCCCCAATCTGTGATTATTATATTAGACAGGACACAGATACTAAACCCACAAGGATCATATTATCTTTGTTGCATTTTTTTCTAGCTATTTAGTTATTGATAGTTAACCTATTTTTAGGAAGGGGAAAGGATTCAGACCCAAATTTACATCACCAAGGGAAGTTTATAAGTTTACAAGGGAAGTCAGCAGTTTCAAGATAACCAGTGTATATTACAACAATATAGAACAAGAGCTGCAGAATAACTACAGCACTTTGTTCTGCCAAGTGGGACAATCAGAAAACACAGCAAAGAGCTGAATTTACCACTCTATAATAGGGGCAAGAAAAGAGGAAAACAAAGCCACGCAGAACAGAATAGTAGGAAATCACACTTCAAGAAGCTGCTTGATGGAAAGCTCATAAGACAAGTACGTAGTTCTGGGACAGGTGCAGTAAGAGTCCAGATTTATGGTTGAGCATTCAAAAGATATCTGAAGTATTACTTAAGACAACTTCTACTGAAGTTAAACTCCAGTGGAAAAAGAGTGGGTTTTTTGAAACATCTATAAATATTGTACCTACACTACTGAGTCATCAACAAAATCTAGGAGGGGGAGAACACCTACCCAGCATTTCCAAGGTGAGGTACAAGAGAGCACTCTGAGTGTTCTCAGCATATGTTTCAAGCTCCTGGATGTTACGGTACGCTCTATCATCCAAATTCTTCTCCTGTAATATGAACACAGAATTTCAGTAAAATGTAAATATAACTGCTATTTATTCAAGTTTATTACTACAGTTATGTCAGTCTTGTCACTATTAGGGAAAAAAAAAAAAGAACAAAATTAAGAGATAGAGAGTATAAACTTAGGTAGGAGCAGTCATTAAAGCTTACAGCAAGTCTAACATAACCATGTAACTACAGGCAACTGCAGCAAATATAACTTTTTGCAATAATAAGAAATCAGAATTCTTCAGAAAAAGATACAGCCAAAACAAAACATCACTTGTTATTCTTGCACTATGGGGTTGCCAATTTTAATATTTAACTTGTATCTGAAACACAAGAGAAATTTAGATAAATATGAATGTATTTTTTTTAACATGCACAAAAATCCATCCATCAAATACACAAGTTTCAAAGTCATATGCAAATACACCCAAAAATATAACATCCTCCATCGTTCTTTCTGTCCTACTAGCTTTTGTGGTTAAAACATACCAGTCTTAAGACTCTGAAGTCTTTTATACCAATGACACTCCCCATCCATTTTATCAAGGTATAAATTCATGAGGCATTCACTTTAGCAGCAAAGCTACCTTAAGAAATTCTTGCCCTCAGCCATTCATTTTTGCCCTTGTGTCAGAGTTGGAGGCACCATCACTGTACCAGTGAAATTCTTCCTCATTTTTTTCCTAGATATTTTAAAATTCATGTGATTTGTTAGCTCCAATTTACAGTACTGCTTAGAAAAAACTTCACAGCCACAATAAGGAGAAGCAGCAAAGTGTGGCAGAAAGGCTCAGATAGGTCATTTAATTTTTGAAATTTTACACCCACAACTCATCAAAACAGAAGGCTATTTATGGGCAAAATTGACATGGTAAGAAAAGAGGCAAGGAGGAATATGATGATGCCAATGATGTAGATTTGTGCAACTTTTTGCCAAGATGTCCTTTCTCTTAGGGCAGGATTGGAATAGCACAAGAAGAGATCGTGTATGAGTTTCTCTTCTTGCACATCTTCCATTTCCATTTCTATTAAAATGTACTACATTCTTAACAGTTGCATCTGGAGACCTTGCTAGATGGAACTTCCTTGACATACATAAAGAAAGGTATCTAAAAGTAACTCCCAATGGATTACCTCTAGGGGTGATCACTTCTAATCAGGAATAGAGACCAGCAACAGAAAACAGGAGCACAGATACACTGGGAGCATCAGAGCAGGGAACAAGAAAGATGTGGACTCATAAACTACTTCTATTTTAAGCAAAAATAAAGGATTTTATTAGCCATTTTGGCCAGAAAGAGCAGAAATGATTTTTAGGTGCATCAAAGGAGAATTAAAAGCAAATATAGCAGTACCATTCTTATAGAGAAACAGTACTGTCTGGAAAAGATGAATTGCTTAAGCTTTTCCTTTACACACAAATACATAAAAACAAGGGGAAAAAACCCCACAAATACAACTTAATACAGAATTAGACTTTGAATGGTAAATACTTACTCTTTCATCAATGATCTTCATGAGCCATATTTTAGTCAAGTTATGCCTCTTGACAGCCTAAAAATTATCAAATAAAACATCTATGTTAATGCATACAAAGTGATGGAAGTACTGCATGCTGAAGGTTGAAATATATTTTAGACAATCCTTTCTTACAAGGATTGTATTCATCCTTGTGTATCGAAGTGGCACGTCAGTGCAAAATGAAAACCTTCAAATACAAAAATTTTCAACTTGCACCTGTTACAAGTTGTTGCACAATAAAAAAAATGAAATCTTGGATATCAAACCAGTTAACCAAAAGCATTTCTTTAAAAATATTTTCCAAAGTAATTTATTCTTTCATGGAGTCATATGTTACCACAAAATATTTGCAGATAACTGTGTTTACTTTCCAAGCAGAACAATTTCCTCCAGTCAAGCAGTAAAAAGATTTTCCCGGAAAATTTCCAAGAAAATGTCTGTACAACATTCCAGTACCTGCAGTAAAGACAGCATCTTAACAAAGTAATATAGTGAGTATTATGGTTTTGTTTTAAAAATATCCCACAGCATCTCATACAGACTCATTTTCCTTTTGGCTCTTATCTTGTCTTCGACTTCCTTCCTGTACCACTTCATCCTGTCACCTTACCTTCAATTCTCTTACACACACTGAATTTTGCAGACCACATTGTCAGAAAGGCTACAATCACATATATAAATATTTATAAACAAAACTTATGGAGCAGTTTTCTCACAATCTTAGCCTTTATAGCTCATTTCCAACTTCTTCTTTACATCCATATTTGTAAATATTTTTTCAAGGTCTGACAAGACTAGATCTTCTTGATTCAACAAATCTACTTGAGAAAGTACTTGGTATGTGAAAAGGCAAATTTTAAGTTACAATTACTAGTGTCGCTTTTGCTTCTCACTTGTTTATCTTGAATATAATTTTGTAAATGAAATCCTTGAAATAGTCACAAGCCAAGACTTAAAAGCACCAAACTGAGTTCTGCTAAATTACCCTGTTTGGATAGTACATTAGGCCTCACTTTTCATACATTCAAAACGGACAGATAAGTAAGAACAAGCATCATATAGCTGCCGTATAAGTTTATATTAAAGACACAGAGTTGAGCTATTAATAATTCTAGAAATACTGTTAAAGTCTATTTATATACTAGTGCATGAAACTCTTAGAATCCAACTGTGAGTGTTCTGGGATATACAAAACTTCAGGAACACACATGACATGTGTTTATTCTGGAGAATCAAAATTGCCCTCATACGAACTCAACAGCAAGAAAAAAAGCGTACCTAAAATACACTGTGCAAAAGACATGCTAAATCTTTAAGAGCTCTGCAATACTTGTGAGCTCAGATGTCTTTCTAAATCCTTCTTTCTAAGAATTGCAAAGACATTCTTGAACATTTGTGAAGCTGTCCAAGTTCTTCACATAGGTCACTTTTGGGGTATTTGCTGAAATGCAGAAATAAAATCACATCTTGAGTGCAAAGGTCAGCAGGTCAGGTTGGATTGTTAGCTCGCTCCAGTGCTCTGCAGTGTCCAGCACTATCAGAGCTCCTAGAAATACTTTATGAGTTACTTTTCAACATCTTATTTCACAACCAGTTCTGACTGTCTTATATTGGCCTTCCCTTAGAGAAATCACGTGAGGTGAAATCTTACCACAGAGAGAGAACAATTCTTTTTTCCACTTCAAAATCAATTTTCTCTTTTATGAGAGAAGAGCACAACTGGCAGCCTTAGCTGACGGAAACGGTTGCCATTTATATCTCAATATCTGAGTGATTTATATCTGAACATTGTACTGGTTTTGGCTGAGATACAGTTAAATTTCTCTATAGTAGCTTGCATGGGGCCTTGAACTGGATTTGTTCTGAAAATAGTGTTGATACCATGCTGATATTTTAGCTATTGCAAAGCAGTGCTTGCACATCATTGAGGCCTTTTCTGCTCCTCATGTTGCCCTGTGAGCAAGTAGGCTGGGGGTGCACAAGAACTTGGGAAGGGACACAGCAAGGACAGCTGACCCCAAAGTGATATTCCATGCCATATGGTGTCATGCTTAGCAATAAAGCAATAAGGGAGATTTGGAGGGGAGGGGTGGCTCTGCTGAGAGGCTGATTGGGCATTGATACACACACCCCACACTGATACACACACAGAGAGTCTGAAATTAAAAGTGGACAAAAGAATATATGCAGTCATACCCAAAGCTGACTTGCTCCTAACTCACTCAGTTAGACAACTAAATGAGAGGGTATCTTCAGGAACAAAAATAAGATACACCAAATCAAGTTACTCCTTGGAAAGGAGACAAAGACATTTTAGGAAAAAAAAAACAAAACAAGGGTCTTGTTCCTGGGAAGTTTGCCATATTCTGGAAGAGAGACAGAACGAAGGAAATAAAAAGCAAAGGCACAGACAGATTGACATGGAAAACGACCAATTCTGCATTTTAATGCCTGCATTAAAGTATCACCCTAGGTCTATCTTCAACTCCCATAACTCCATAAAAAGGCTCACAATATTTTCCAGTCTTCATTCTACCTGTACAAACACTTTGCTGTGGCTAAGGCACACACTCTTTCAGAGCTGGAGACACCTAATAATAGCTCTGGTCCTCCTAAAAGTGACTCTAACAGATGGATTTCTTTTATTTTGCTTCTTGGCTTTTCCTAAGTTTTCTCTTAATTGAAGTGTATCTTGTTCAAATACCAATTTTAATCTAAGCGTGAGCACTGATAGACAGGAACAAATGCTCACTTACACTTTATTTCACAGGAAATGTCCAGGAGAGGCCACAGTTTCACACTGCCAAAAATCACTGCAGCAGGACTTGGAAAGAACTCATTTTTGTGATCTCTGAGGTACAGCAGAGTTGCCATTTGGCTTCACATTGACAAGTGAAAAGCTCTAATCCTGCAGGAACTGCATTGTTCTACCCAGCATTACAGCAAGTGTTCTGCTTTCTCCAGGACTGTAAGAGGAACAATGCAGCTGAATACCTGAAGACTCCACATTTCACTGCCTGTTTTTTAGCAGGTCCATAAACATAACTACCTATGGGATCTACATTAACTGTATTCAGCTATTGAGATGCAGACAATCTGCAGCTTTTCCTGTCTAGGAGCACAGAGATCTTTAGTTTAAATGCATCTTCTGATCTTATAGAGTAGCTGCTCTTTAGGAAGATTTCTAAGACTTGCTGTGGCCTGTGATAACAAGTTAGCAATGTATGGAATTTCCATCCCCAAAGAATTCTAACTCAACTCAATGTGACCCTGACAACTTGATCTACCTTTGATGTTAGACCTTATTTGAGTAGCAAGTTGGATTAGATGACAACCAGAGATCCCTACCAACTAAATTATTCTGCGCAGTGAGGGGAAATCCGTTTACACTGCCTTCAGCCCTTCAATCATCCATCGAGCATACCAATGGCAATCTTAACTAGACAAAAAATTTTGGAATTCTCTGTTTCTTTGGGCATGACCAGCAAAGGAACAGATCTGTAAGTGTACTTTATGTGTGATGTTCTTTATGTGTGATGTTCTAGTGCCTGCAGAACTCAGGCATCTTGGTAAAAATAAACTAGTAAGTTGACAAGTGCATTCCCTGTTACTCAATGCACACAAAAGGATCTGTGCGAAACACAACACATAAATACAAGTCATCAAGCAAGGAGAAGACTCCCTATTACCCAGTAACTGCCTGTGAAGGTCTTGGGCTTTTCCTCACGCCTTATTTGCTAGTTCAAGCTCTGTGCTTGGCCTCCTGTCTTTTTGTACAACTTAATCTCTTCAGGCAGGACTAGCACTGGCTCAAGGAAGTATATTCATGCACTTCACTTGCTATCAACTTACGGCTTGCCACAATTTACTCTGTCCTTCACCCAAACCAAAGAGAGAAAAACAGATGTCCGACCCTCCAAGTAGGTCACAGAATCACAGAATCACAGAATGTCAGGGATTGGAAGGGACCTCAAAAGATCATCTAGTCCAATCCCCCTGCCGGAGCAGGAACACCTAGATGAGGTTACACAGGAAGGCGTCCAGGCGGGTTTTGAATATCTCCAGAGAAGGAGACTCCACAACCTCTCTGGGCAGCCTGTTCCAGTGTCCTGTTACCCTCACTGAGAAGAAGTTTCTTCTCATATTTAAGTGGAACCTCCTGTGTTCCAGTTTTTACCCGTTACCCCTTGTCTTATCATTGTTTGTCACCGAGAAGAGCCTGGCTCCATCTTCGTGACACTCCCCCTTTATATATTTATAAACATTAATGAGGTCTCCCCTTAGTCTCCTCTTCTGCAAGCTAAAGAGACCCAGCTCCCTCAGCCTTTCCTCATAAGGCAGATGCTCCACTCCCTTAATCATCTTTGTA
>VYZX01024633.1:165034-237276 GCA_013401335.1 Brachypteracias leptosomus
CTACACCCCCTGACAATAGCCTTATACTCTTCCCAAGTCGCCAGCCCCTCCTTCCAAGATCTATAAACTTTCCTCTTCCACCTAAGCTTATCCAGCAGTTCCCTGTTTAACCAAGCAGGTCTCCTGGCTCCCTTCCTTGACTTCCTACGTGTCAGGATGCTCTGATCTTGAGCTTCATAGAAGCAGTCCCTGAATGCTACCCAGCTATCTTGGGCCCCTTTACCTTCAAGCAGCTTTGTCCATGGGATTTCCCTTAGCAATTGTTTGAAGAAGTCAAAGTTGGCCCTGCTGAAGTCCAGGGTTGCAACTCTGCTTGCTATTTTGTTTCTGTTACATGAGATCCTGAACTCCACCACCTCATGGTCACTGCAACCAAGGCAGCCCTCAACCTTCACTGCTTCGACCAGACCCTCCTTGTTAGTGAGGATGAGATCCAGCAGTAAATAACCTTCTTCTCTGACTCTGCTCTTTAGTTGTAGGTAACTTACAGTATCGCTCACAGACAGGAACACAATTTACATTATCTGTTTTATATAAAATAAAGTTGTTAACTGTGAAACACAGCACACACAAAAACACTATTTCCCACAGTAATATTTTAGTTAAGTGAATTTTGGAACAAAAAAGGCCAAGTTTTACCCTCCACAGTTCCATAGCAACCGGCTGATGTGGTGGGTTATTGCAGTATATATCTTCCACAGCCTCTCTCCAGAACTGCATTCGCATCAAACCTGTAGTCTTCTGAGTTATGGAGTCTTTAATCTGGAAAGGATAAATCTGGAGTGAAATTCAGTGTCTTTAAAGCACTTGCTCTGTCTACACTGAAAAGATGGGCACAGGACATAGCCAAACCCAGCAGGGGAAGTACCCAGTTCTGAACTTAAGTTTATTCCTCATACAACATATGAGCACTACAGAGTAACAACAACAACAAAAAAATCTTCATCACAACCTGACTTTGAAAACATTGGAGATGAAGCCCTGGGAGACTCTCACCTCGGCTTTTTTCCCAGAAGGAAAAGAAGCAGCGGCAACAGCAGCGAGGGAAGGCAGCACCACGGGCTGCCAGAAGCACAGCCCACAGAAGCCCATCAGAGATTTTGCTTGGTCAGCACATTTCCTGGATCACTCCTTTCTGGCAAGCATTACCAACTTTCCTGGTTGCACTGGCAGTTTCTGACCGCCAAGCAAAGGGCAGAGACTGCAGCCACTCCCCTCCCACAACTCCAATGACAAACTGCCCTCTCAGGAGCCTTTCCATCCCCCAGCTTCTGCCAACAAAGACCTGGGACTGGTGATATCATCCAAGTTTTTGACAGACCTTCTACAGACAGGAGTTAGCTGCACTTCACTGATTTCAGTTGCTGCATTTGAAACCAGAACACATATGCAATCACATAACAGTATCAAGGACCACAGCCTGTCATCATATAATTTTAAAATGCACAACAAAGAGTAAAGTCAGAAAAACTATATACATAAGCAAAAGAAATGGGGGAAGGCTGGCTACTTTCCAAGGGCCATTCAAAACCAGAGGCTTATATTGCACTATTTATTTTCCCTTACAGTACAAAATGTTAAACTTGGCAAAACACCACTTAGTAATGTAATGTAAAATAACAGTTTTGAGATTCTAAATTTCCAGAGTTCACAAATATATTTTAATACCTGCCTGAGCCAATTCCACATTGAAGGCTCTCACGGCAAAAGCAGAAGTTCGAGATTCTGCAGGCAACAGCAGGGAACACAGAAACCCTTCATAGTCACGCTTTCTATAAAATGATGAAAAAATAAATTTGTTATTTATAGTTCTATGTAAATTGGGCTATGTAAATAGTATTTTGTATAGTAAATTGTATAGTTCTATGTAAATTCAGTGCTATTCCTTAGCATTGAACTCCTAAAAATTACAGTAAGCTGCAATTTCAAGGTCTGATTTTGCAGAGAGATTAATTTTAAAATAAGACAAACTCCAAGAGAGAGAGGATGCTGTCTGAGCTCAGTGCACCTCTCAAATCCAGATCTCAATATTTTTGGCTAAAGGCATGGAATAAGGCTGTGGCTGAACTGCAAATAGAATCCAGATTGTCCAACTTCCAGACTCCTGTTCCAAACATGAAACAACATCTCTTCAAAAGCTTGTGCTTTGGAGCTTGGCAGAAGAGTGCTTGCTTAACCAGTCAGTTTATTGGTGACTATATTCAAAGCATATAAATTTGACATCCTTGCAGTTCTGCTGCAGGTACCTTGTTAGCAGCCCAGAGTGATGTCCCTGTGTTTGACCACTTGGGTGTGCCATTAAATTAAAAACAACCATAGTGCAGAGGATCAAATTGCAAAACCATACATAACTGTAGCTAACAAAAAAACCTGGTTACCTTGGAAAAACTGAATTCTTGTTTGAATACTGTTTTTGTGTACTTTCTGATAGGCCTGTAACCTGATTCCTCATTAGAACAAGACCACACTTGGCCTCAAGAGTGGTGAAGCAGGTGTCAAGGAAAACACATCTACTCATTTTCATGAAGTCTGCTGTTCTTACACGTGCTCATATTTCTTTTGAATGTGAGCTTAAAATAGCAAAGCCAAACTAAAACCAAGGACTATTAGGGTTGCTACTTTTAGCATCAAACAAAAGGGAAGTGAGATTGAACAGAGGTTCTTACCCTTGCAACACAAGGCAGCTAATAACCAGCAAATGCTTAGAGTTTTCACAGCAGTTGTGAAACTTGGTTTAGAGTTTGATGCAAATCTAGAAGCATCAACAAAAAAATGACATTTCTGAATGTCATTTTACCAGTCTTTCAGCAGGCTTTAAAGGTTACTTTCATATTAAAGGACAGACACACCAAACCTCCCTCAACTAAGACACTTTCTGAAAAGTATTACCAGCTCTAAATCTAGTATATTTTTCACAGCTGACTGTAGTAATACCTGGAATTGCCCACCCTGGGCAGAGCTGCAAGGTTTACTGACACAGTTTTCCTGTTCCAGTGATGCAGTTTTCCCAGGTTGCTCACAGGACACAGAACCACCTCTACTTTCAGAAAGGAAACAATGAAACACACTATACAAGGCCTACAGCAGCAATATAGAGAAATTTGTCTTCCCTCTAGTAATGGTGTTGAAATGTTGTTTGTTGGGGTTTTTTTTAAATTATTCTATACTTCAAAATTAAGTGCAGCAAAAAATAGTTAAGGAAGAAATGTGACTTTTATGCTGACAGTGCACCCTTGGATGCAACAGCAGAAAAGCAAATCCATTAAGCCTCAGTCTGTAAAATAAAATTGATTGCCATAGATCATGTTCCACTCCAACTCCCTCCATGTATTAGTGTAAGGAATAAAGAAAGTAGGGAATTGATTGTTTTTCAGTTTCCCTCTCAAATTTCAGTAAAAGCTCACATATGAAGCCATAGATGGAAGAAAAGTTGACTATGACCATTACTGAACTTTCAGTAAAATGAATTTCTTCCGCGTTATAAAACTCCATAGTAACATCAAGACACAAGCTCGTCTTCCAGAGTAGACATCATGAACAGCAAGAGACAGAAAACATACCTACTGGGGAAACATATTTCTAATCAAATAGCTTAAAGCTACTTTTAAAAGAATTGTTCAACAGAAAAAGGAAAACCCAAGAGAACGAACATCTTGCATATTGCAAAAAGTTGCACAAATCTACATGATTAAAACATGTCTCAGTTGTTCTTCCTAATGTGTGGGAGACTCAAATTCAGAAGTGGGGAGCTGCTGATGCTTGCATTGCCTCAAGTATTTTATTTCTGTTTGAATAGTAACTCCTTCCTCTTCCTCTTATTTTTTATAATTTATTATTTCAATGCAATATATGAGCTACTGTAAGCAGCAGCTTCAGTTAAATGATGCCAAAAGCATAACCACATTTCATATTATTATTTTGAATGCTTCCGTGTTTTTATAAGTAGTCCTTTTTATGGTTTAACAAAAATAACAACAAAAGAAGTTTTAAGTCAACCATCTCAGCTTTTGTGCCTTGGAACCCAACCTGTTCACGGTTGTTACTGTAAACATTTTACCTGTATATTATCTGTACATGCAGCCTCTGATCTCCCAACAGGTAAACAAATCTTGGGTAGAGTAGTCAGGAAAACAAAACTGTAATCTGAAGTTTTATCAAGGAAAATGCAGCCTGGCAATGCATTCTGATGTCTCTGTATGCTGCACTGTGCAGCACAAGAAAGTTAAGATTGCCACATTTTTTTCCATTAGTTTTCCTACTTCAAACATTACTGCTCATGCCTTTGTATCTTCTACAGGCATCAGTTTGGAGATGATCCTGTTCCACCCTTTCCACACAGGCTTTGAAGCCTGCTTTATTCTCCCTGCATTTGTCAGCCACCTAGGACAGCAGTATCCAAAGAGAAATTACCTAAGTTTCACAAAGAGACTTGTTTAATTTTTCACTTTGTACCCCTGAACTTTCATGGACTAGAGGGAAGTTACCGGGGCCTTGTGCGTTGTTTACAGCCCAGAAGCCAAACAGGAAACATTGCCTGGCCTGGGAGTGCCTGAGCCTGGGCTCCCACTCCTCTCCGAGCATTCTGGTTTTGAACAAAAATGGATGCTGTTGAAAACACAGACCTCCTCCTCCAGCGTTCAGGTCAGCGAAGCTACTTGAGCTTCCAAGCTGCTGGATCTCCCCTGCTTTTGCTCGTTTTTCCAAGGAGTACTTGGGAATCTTGGCTATTTCCCAGTAGCCAAGATGATCTGAAAATACCCATTATTTTAAACATCCACTTCAGAGATCTTTCTCTCCAAAAAGCCGAGACAATTACATGGAAACGTTCAGTGTTTCAGGAGAGCAGCTGTGAGAGAAGTGGGGAAGGGACGTCGTTGTTTACAGGTTAAATGCAACTTATATATCTGCCTTGTTTCCGCCACTCCCCCACAAGAAGCCGAGGTCCGGAGCAGCCTCACCCACCGGCGCCGATCCTCCAGGGCCCCAGGGAGCAATTGCGAGGCCACAGCCGGCCCGGGCAGCCGGGGGAAGCCCTGTCACCTTCCCGGGGCACGCAGCAGAAGTTCAGCCCGGAGGGAAGCGCTCGCCAGCCTTCCTCCCACCGCCTCGCCGCCCGCCAAGGGGAGGGAAGCCCACGCGTGCGCAGGCCTTCCCCGGGCACTCACCGCACCAGCTCGGCGCAGTACTGCACCTCTCCTCCAGGCGCCAGCCGGCTCCAGCTNCCGAGCCCGCCCCGCGCCATGGCAGTGACCGCCATAGTGCCCCACCGCCCCGCCTCTCCCGTCGGCGCCCCGGCTGCGCTCGGTTGCGGGCGGTGCGCGGTGGCGGTGCCGGTAGATGGCCCCCGAGGACGAGCGGTGTGGGCCCGGGGCTCCACGGGCGGCCTTTTGTTGTCCTGCAAATGGCGCCAGCGGGGTCGCCTCTGCCGGGCTTTGCCCCAGCCCTGGGACGGGCGCTGCTGGCGGCGGCTCCGGGGGGAATTTTTCTGCCCGGGAGACCAGGCGCTTGGATTTTTAAAACGGATACTCGAAAAGCCTGGAAAAAAAACAATTGCGACAATCTCGTAGCTACGGGTAGTACGGCACAGGAGGCGTACGGGAGCGGCTCTGGGGCCCGGAGAAGCCCGGGGCCGCTGTGCTGGCTGAGGGAGCGGCGCAGGGCAGGCCTGCCCGGGCAGCAGAGCTCACCTAGCGCCCCGTTCTCTGTGAAGTCTGTTCTGCAACAAGGACCTGGGTTCCTTCTCGTGGCTGGGAGAGGGACTCCTTGCTGTCCAGGCTGGCTGGAGTTTACAGAGAACGCTCCCATTAGTCCTATAGTCACGGACAGAATAGCCATGCTCCACCAAAGTTTGGTCTATGTTGGGATAAGACATGAAATTCATACAAAAGTGCCACCATGCTTAACAGCGGTTTCATCTTAAAACTACACTAGCCCAACCTAGTTATTGCTAGAGGCAACAGTAGTCTGGCTTTTCTTTCTGTGCCCAGCCTTGCCACCCTCCTCCCCAGTGCCAGCACTGATCTCCATTTTACAGTAGTACAGTGCGACGACTAAGGGAGTTGAACCAGCAGAAACCCACCCACTGCTCATTTTTGGTTTCTCTTGAGTTCGTTTTCTGCCAGTTTGGTGCCTTGAATCAGTTGACTGCTTGGCTGCCTGAGCATCAGCCCCAGCATAGGGCGGTCGCACCAGCAAGAGGCTGGAGAGAGGGTAGGATTTCCCGGGCTGTGGACAGCAATACATATGTTCATTAGCTTAGCTGTAAAGTGAAGCCACGCAGTAAATATGGGGAGAGTTTTGAGTGGGCAGCAACATTCAAGTGACAAGGTATCTGGAAATGAGACCAAGCCTTTATTTTCTGTCACACAGATGATGAGGAGAGGGAAATTGGGGATCTTACTTAAGCATTTTTTATTTTATCAATTAATGGTTCTTGTGGGTTTACCCTGAGCCTTCTTCCCTTTCCCTTATCTCTAAAGTTCTCTTTGTTTTGAAACTCTGGGCCTCATTTTAAACCCTTGCTATGCCTTGAGCAGGATTTATTGTTTGTCAGGGCACCCAAAGGAGGTCATTTAGCTTTGGGTGGAGACTGAAACTGCTGTTTTAAGTTTTCAGAGAGAACCCCTAGATAAATGAATCCAGCTCTTTTCAGTTGCTGCCAGTTCCTAGGAGAAGGGTTACATAAACATACTCTAAACCTCAAGGGTATTATAAATAAATCTTATAAAATATTAACTTTTGTTAATCTCTGAATGAACAAAAATGGTGCTAAACTGATTTAAACCCTTGGTAAGAAAAGAATAAACTAGGTGTCGTATAAAAAACAATAATCCTGACCTCTTTCTTGGTGTACTGACATTTTTTTCTTACAATTCTGTACCTTTGCTGTTCTCATTAAAATACTTCTTTTCTTTTTCAAACAAATGCTTCACATGTCATGTATAATTACTGAAAATCTTCAAGGCTGTATAGATTCTAGTAAGTTAGATCTTTGTGCTGGCAGCACAGTTGGAGTAAGGATTTGGCTTAATGTTTTAGTGAGTTTTTAACACTGTATATGAAAATTTAACTTTAGCCAGGGCCATCTACAAACTTTCCTTAATGATTTCATTGTGTTAAAGAGCACATTTCATCACCTTTTTCAATATTTCTCTCAGAAGCTGAAAGATAATTGCCTGTCTTTCAGATGCATACTTCATACTTAAATATTCTGTTCCACTGACTTGTCAGATAAAATTCTGAAATCTTTGACCATCAATGCTAGTGCCAGCAATGGCTGGTTTAGGTACAGATAATTAAGTTATTGCTCTAACCTGGAATTTCTGGAAAAAGAACCAAATTTTGTGTCAGGAAATACTGATCAGTTATAGCTGACCCTTGTTAACAGGACATCCAGATTTTATTTGTCAATTTATAGATGAGAAGAAGAAACCCTCAGCTGTCCCATGATGGCCAGAGGTTAACATTTAAGAGGTCTACATATATTAACATGCTTGTACCAAAAAAAGTCTTCAAGCAGAGATGAACAGAGGGGAGAGAGAGAGACCTGCCTCAGAGTATCCAATGACTGGAGGCTGAGGTGTTCACTGGAATGTAGGAGACTGGCACCAGGATCTGTCCTCTGTAGCAATGAGAGCAGAAATAGGAACAGTGATCTGACAGGTCAGTTCTCTACACTCACATGAGCAGGGATATATTCTCCCTCTCTCTCATTTTCCTGTTCTGAATAATCCTGGATTCATTCCAGTCTCAGAGTTAAGCAAAAATCTGTGTGTAGTAACAATAGCGTTTTCTGTCCAGTTCCATGTCACAGCAGACAGACGTATGCAGTTATTTTTACCTGGACTACTAAAAATATTCAACCTGTTTAAAGGACTACACTAAGAAAACATGTCTAACTGCAGTCATTTCAGTCCAGAATTATACATTAATGCATGTGGTGACAAGCACTGGACCACTTTAAAACTCCGTTTTCCAATTTTCTGTGGTTTAAACATCTAAGTCTTTAATTACAAAGTAGATGGAAAGTTCCAAAAGGATCTTGCGGTAAAGGGTTTTCATCTTTGTTACTGCTGCATTTGTTTATTTTCTGTAGGTTTCTCTGTAGATAAATTACTAGTAAACTTCTGTTTATTTCTTGTTACCATTGTGCTTTCTCACACCCCAGTTTCAAGCACAAATAAAAATTGTGAAAGGTTCTGTGCTAAGAGAAGTGAGGAACAAAGGTCTCAGTGATTTATGGAGGATGAGGACCGGTGAATGCTTCCTTGGCTGTGTGCTGCAGGACTGAGCTGGAGCAACTGTCCTTCAGAGTGAAGGGAAGCAGCAGTTCTTCCTTATCCACCGGCACCTCTGCCAACTGCAGGCATGCTCCACTGCACTCAATAGGAATTGCCGCTTGGCCGATACTCTCAAGCCTCCTGTGGTTTTGCCTGAGATTTAGTTTTACTCCCATGAAACAGGTGGATTTGTCAATGCACTTTACATACACCAGCAAGTAAAGGCCAGATATTACCAGCTTTCAATTACTCCTGATCCAAACTGCAGACTTGTGAGTGGAACAGTGAGTATTCAGGTCATGCAACTTTTGTTCCATGATACCTTTGGATACCTATCTTTTGTTAGGATAGTCTCTTATCTCTTTTTAGCCAATGGATTAAAATAGGACTTGTATAGAGAGTAATTCAGAATAAGGACATTGCTTCAGCATTCAGATCATGCTAATTAACCTTAGTCTCTCTACTGGTTGTAGGTTACCAACCCTTTCTGACCAGGAACCTCTCCCCATCTGTGCCACGTTCTTTGAACACACAAATAGGCAGAAGCAAAAACTGGGGCCGAGTTTTCAAGGGCTTAGCGCACCTAACTGCCCAATTTCCACTCTGACATCAAAATAAGACTTTCAGTATTAAGAAGCCTTCACTATTGCTCTAACAAGTTCCTTTAAATCCTGCTCTCTGCATGGACAATGCACTCCAGAATTTTGTCTCTAGTTTTTCAAGAGCCGTCCTAAAACCTCCATACTGTCTTGAGAAGAGATGACTTATCTGGCTGCCCTTGCACAGAAGCACAGGCCCACACAAACACAGTCTGGTTCCATGTTGTCGCCTGGGGTGACACGCATGCAATATCAGATGCAAATACAGTGAGTATTTGAATGGAATTCACAAAGTGTATGCTTTTAAGATAAAGTAGAGCCAAGTCCTGCTGCTGCTGCTTTGGATGCAAATGTATTTGTAATGAACTCTTGGTTTTGTACATATCCCTTATCTTGCACCTGTCATCATCTTTGTTGTAAAAAGCTTAGGGGTAAGCTTGCCAAGTGATACGCCCCATCTGTGCTACCTGGATACACAGTGTTAGCAAGAAACATGCAAACTGAAAAGCCACAAGTTCTTGACAGACAGGTATCAGTGCTGCTTCTCTGGCTCGCAAGGACAAGGTCTTTGTGTTTTTTCAACAAGTTGCCAACCTTTTCTTGTTTGAAATTCATGTGAAGTTGTTGGAAGGGAGAGGAGAGTGGAAGCTGGGGGTTTGCAAGCTCATTTTTGACATGCAGGTGAAGTCAACTGCAAATATAACAAGGAATTCAATGGAATATTTTTTTTATCACAGCCAAAATAGAACTAAATGCTCTGTCTGCTGCATTGGAGGCAGGTGTATTTTTTGTGAATGCTGCTCTTGTTTATATCTTTTTGCTCAGACATGGAGGGCTATGAGGGTGATTAAGGAACAGAAACATCCCTTTAATGAGGAAAGGCTGAGAGCCCTGAGACTGTTTAGTCTGGAGAAGAGAAGGCTGGGAGGAGATCTTATCAGTGTTTATAAATATCTGAAGGGCGGGTATCAAGAGGATGAGGCCAGTCTTTTTTCAGTGGTGCCCAGTGATAGGACAAGGGGCAACAGACAAGCTGAAACACAGGAAGTTCCACCTCAACATCAGGAAAAACTTCTTTACTGTGAGGGGGATGGATCCCTGGAACAGGCTGCCCAGAGAGGTTGAGTAGTCTCCTTCTCTGGAGACTTTCAAAACCCACCTGGACGTGTTCCTCTGTAACCTGCCGTAGGTGAACCTGCTTTGGCAGGGGGGCTGGACTAAATGATGTCCATAGGTCCCTTCCAACCCCTACCATTCTGTGATTCTGTGACCCCTGCAAACCAGACCAGCACTCAGCAGGAAGAAAGGTGAATAATGTGAAACTGCACCACTAGGACTTGTCCCTGACAAGTCTGGAAAGAAACAACAGCAGATACAGCAAGGTAGGAGAGCCCTCAGGCATTTCAGCAAAGAGGCGACAGTAGTGGAGAACAACTTGTCCCAGAACCTTAGCATGTTCTACTGAGATCTCTACATTTTCCAATGTTTTCTTTTTTTTAAGAACTTGCAGGAGGAAACACTGTTGAGTAATTAAAACCCAAGGCTGGCAGCTTGGCTTGTCATTGAGTTCCTGTGGCAACACAGATCTTGTCTGCAGTAGTCACATCTGAGAGTGGCTGACACTTCATGGCTCCTGGGCCAAGTTATTTTAGCTGACTTGCATCTAGTGTTCACATCTCAAGGCCTTTTGGATCCACAGGACACATTACTACAGCCTATTAGCAGGGATACAGGGTGATATGAGACATGTCCTACCATGAGAACATTCACTGGCTTCTTTCCAGCTCTGCTGGCTGAGACAGAGGGGCTGAGACCAGCAGGCCTCAATCGTGGTGGCTGGGCATGGGCCACTCCCTGTTCTCCATTCATCCTCCGCCTCGTGCTCCCCACGCAGGCATGCTGCCACTTGCTGCTTTTGTGTGTTAGAGTGAGGCAGAGGGTAGAACTTGGCATCGTGGGTGCCCTGTCCTAGACCTTGAGCTGTAAGGGAGTTTGCCCAATACCATTTCAACAAAACAAGGGACAGAAGCAAGACCAACATTCCTCTTGCTGCCAGCCACATGGGTCTGTATCAACAAGGGCTAGGAAGGGTACCCTGATCTGCCCAAGCCTTGTCAGTCAATGAGGATAATTCATAAACTGGTTACCCTGGCAGAGGCCAAGATGATGACGTCTTTTGGCACTTGAATACATTCCACAAGCCAGGAACTTCTGCTGTCTTCTGCTGTTTAAAAAAATGGTGGCCTGAGGGGATCTCTCTTCATTATGGTCAATTCAACCAGACCCCTGACCTGTCCGGGAACTTTAACCAGGCTCCAAATTCTTGCCAGGTTGAGTGTGCTGCTGGGCAGCTGAGCAAAACATTACAGATTGCTGGCAGTGCTACAGCATCCCAGGCAACCTCGCTGCCTCCCAGGCCCTTGTAGCTCATAAAAGGGCTCAGAGAAAACTTTCTGCGCACAACAGGCACTCCTGGGGTGTTGCAGGCCAGGCGGTGTGCCAGTCCCTAGGGATAAGACAATGCTTTGGGAAGCTCACCTGTAACCAACAGCTGGCAGCAACATGTCCAAAAGTTATAGGCCTGCAAGGACACAGACACGGATTCATTCCACCTCCCAGTGGCAGCCTCCTTCCCTGCTCCTGGTATGATACTAACCTCTTCTCCTCTCTCCTTCCTTCATTCCAGCCCCTAATGGCAGGTGCTAGGCAGTCCCAGTGAGCACAGGCTCTGCAGTCAGCTGCTTAACAGGAGAGTGCCCCAGGCCCTGCAAGCTTCTTTAAAAAAAAAGTTTCTTTTTGAAACCCATTGTGCAAGGGTGCAAGGCTGCCAACCCAACTGAAATATCCTTAAATGATTTATGATTGTATACAGGGCAGGCTATAGGGAACAATGATAGAGACAGGACTGCAGAATGCAGTGTGGGTACAACCACACAGGCACCTGAGACGTTGCAGCACTGTCTTATAGTTCTATAATACAATTTCATTTATGCTCATTTTAAAATGATTGTTGAGAGGATACAAGGTTTCCTGGGGTTGGTCCCTGAGGTAAGGGATGCTGATATGCAAGAGATGCTATGACAGCTGGCTCTACCAAGATAATGCACCTACAGCTATTTGCAGACACAGGATCTTGGGTGCCTAAGTGTTTTTCCTGACAAAATCTTGGGCACTTACAGCTCCTCAGCTCAGCAAGCAGGGCCTGAATGTCCAGTCAAACTACTTTCTGCCTAGTCTTTACTTTAGGCAACCATGTCCCCTTCTGAAACTCAGCCTGGTTCCTCAGAGGTCACCTAGAGTGCTTCCACCCTGTCATGTTGCTTTGCTCCATTGCACATCAGGATCCTGCTCTTTCAACCATCCACATGCACATTTGTGTTTGTATGTTTTCCCTTTATGTGACATAAAGAAACCCAGGAATGGAGTAGAGAATAGCTCTAGTTGGCTCTGCTTTGAGCAGGGCAAGTGGACTAGATGATCTCCAGAGGCATTTTCCAGCCTCTGGACAGAATCCACCGATTCTGTTATTCTGTGATTGTGAAAAATGTAAGCGATGGTACCAGTCCTCACTGGGTTGGCAGAAAGCACTTGAGTATCCTTGGGCAGAGTACATACAAGGTAGGAGAAATAGAAAGTACTGAAGAAACCTGCAGAGAAAAGCTGACATTTTGGTTGTAGACACCAAATTGAAGTAACTTATTGCTTCAGGGAAGTGAACAGATAGTAAACTATCCATGTAGCCAGGGACTAATGCTGAATTTATTTTCAAGGGTTTTTTTTCCATCCCCTGGCCCTGAGCACGTGAGGAAACTGCAAAGCTGAGCTGGCACAGGTAGGGAAACTTCCCATTGTTCAGCAGTTAGCATCCTTGTTGGTTTACAGATGGTGTTCCACTCCTCTGAGAGAATCCCTCCCAGCTGTGCTTGGACAAAGTAAATTGTCGAACGCAGGGGGCCTAGGAGAGGGGACACACTTGGGCAGGAGCTGGGAGGATCTTCTGTAGAGGACTTCAGAGCACAAACATATGTATGGATTTTGATACTGAAATCTGCAGTGGTAGGTAGAAACATTCTCTCCCAAAAGTGCCCCTCATCATCCAACCATAACTAGATAAGTACAGCAGTTGCTGAAAAAATGAGATGCCTACCTACTGCCCTGCTTTTCACTTCCCTGTGTTTTTCTGGTAATGTGGGATCTCAAAGCATTTCTAAACCACCTTTTAAAAACCAACTGTTCTCAAATCTACAAACAGTCCAGAGTTCAGTTCTGAGTATTATAAATGATTGAGCTAATTAAATGCAGCTAAAATAGTGAAAAGAGTTTCAGGGCAGAGGAGATCAATGACAAAACACCCTTAGAGAGCCTAGAAGGGGAAAAAGTGCTGATGTAGAAAGGTGATTTATGGCAATTCTCTGGTTGCTGAAACAGAAGAATTATTGAGAACCTTAAGGAGAAAGGAGCTTTAGGTTGGAAGATTGACGACTAAAAACCATGGGGAAGTAATCCTTTCTGCATCAGTATGACAAAGCTTCAGTTCTGGGAGGCAGGTCAATGTAGGTCAATGCTTGCACTGGAAATGCTAAGCTAGGGAACTTCTCTGGTCGCCTCTTTCCCCATGTTGCCTCCTCCCCACCCACTCTTGACAAAGGGGAGCTAGTGCGTTTTGGTGTTGCTATTTCACATACTGAGCGTTCAGCTCCATGGTCTTATTCCTAGCCAAAGTCTTCAGTGCTGGGCAGCCCAATGCAAAGATAAAATAAGTTACTCTGAGTATGGTGATTCTTGTTTTAGCCTAGAGTTAGCAAGTTATAAAACGTGGCTGGCATATGTGAGTGTAGGGGATCCTTCTCTCAGCTTTTATCCTACACAGGCCATTATCACCTTTTAACACAAAAACATTGCAAGATCAATGTGATACACAGCTGAGAGTTATTCACACACAACTCTGAGTTATTTTGTGACCCCTTAGTAGTTGCATTAAAAATAAAGCAAGGAGGAACTTTTACTCAAAGTGCCATTTTTACGTTTTCCTGTAATCTGAAGACATTGTGTGAGAAGACTGCCACTCCATATTCTACACAGTAAGTAATATTCTAGCCTGATCTGTAATTCCATTGCAACACAGGCTGAGAATTGGGAAGAGTTAGCATGTTGATTTTTGAAATGGTTAAATTTCTTTTAGATTAATGGAGTTACACATTTGAACAATCATACTGTTATGTTTGGACAGTTATATTACTATATGACCATCGTAGGCTGTAATTAGACATAGATGTCTCGGTTTAAAGATGCAATTTTCTTTGTTTCAGGAGGTTTCAGCCAGCAATCATTGCAATTGGATGGCATTTTAGTAGCTGGTTTCTAGCAAACTCCTGTGATGAGTCACAACATCGGCAAAACATGGCAAGCGTGGTGGTGTCATGTCATGTAAAAGCAAGTCAGTGTCCTCTGCTAATATTTTAATGACAACCCTCTCAAGTAGACCAAGTTTTCAGAAAGTGTTTGTTATTCACACATAATGATCTGGGTTGCAAAACACTCTTGGAGGATAGAGCTAATAAAATAAGCAGCTAGTTAGTACAAACTTCTTAATTTAATTTTATTGTGTGGAAATAAGCATCATTTTCTTGCCTGAGAAAGGTACTGCTGTTGTCTGGGAAGTTTCCATACAGCCCTGCAGCTTTCAGATTGCTCCAGTCGAAGGTGTCAGTCAGACATTTGCTGCACTTTCACTGTTGTTGACTTGTACGTCTATATGTATTTCACAGATTGGCTTTATTTGAAAAGCAATGCATAGCTGTAGAGTATTAGTCATAAATCTGGCACCACTTAGCTGCAAAGTATTAATCAATAACCTGGCATCTTTACGTGCTGGGTTTGCATTCTGATTTACTTTGTCTTGGTTGTAAAATAATGTTATTGCAAACAAAATGCAAGCTTGCTTTTGTTTCCTCTGTTCCAGAGATGCAATTCAGGAGCTGCCTGTTGTGCTCCTTTCCACCAGAGAAGCAAGCAAACCTGCCCAGCTCAACAAGCCACTGCCCTGCTTCCTGCTGGCCACGACCAACGCAATTACACCAGAAAGAAGTTTAAAATAATTTTGTTAACATTTGGAGCATGAGGATGGTCTTTAGCCAGACCTCAGACTGTGCTTTCCACAGGGTTTGGATCACTGAAATACTCTTATATAAGCCTAATTGACACAATTAGAAGAATGACTCCTTACAGATGTGTGTTGCTGTAGCAACCTGGGGGGAGGGCAGCCTAAGTGCCCTTCGTATTTAGCAAAATGATATTAATCATAATAGGTAGAAGCAGCACTTTATCCTTTTTATAAGGCACTTGCTCAGGAGCCAAGTGCCTTAGCATGTTGCAACAAGGATCACTGTAATGGAGCTGAAATAATTTGAAGGCAAGCTAAAATTCTCTCAGTAATAACCAAAATTACATGGAGACAGAAACATAGTCAAATGTTGCCCAAATCTCCCAGGATATAGGCAGGAGGATTAGTGGTTCAAGGCTTTGCTTCTACCACTGTAGAAACACTGAGGAAAGAAAAACACCAAGGGTATGCATGGAAGCAGGAGGAGGCTTAAATTAGAAGGCTCATCTCTGGTTTATCCTACTGAAGGGCCCAGTCATCCAGTGAGAGCGCTGTGGGCAGATTTTAAATCCACCTGCCACCTCCTTTGTGTTAGAGGAACTAACACAAAGTCATCCTATGTTGTTGGCAGTGGATATGGATGTGTATGCAAGTGTTGATGGGCACCAGCAGCATGCTGAAGTGGTGACAGGTCTCCTGCTTCCCCTGTGGCACACTCTGCCAACCAAATGGGTTTGTTCCTGACTCCGTCTTACCCGTCCCAGTAAACTTGCACATTTCATCCAAGCAGCATGGTCTCTTTGAAGTGTCAAAGGGATCATGAGAATTATGTGACACTCGCAACTTAGGATTTGTTTTCATGAAATCTTTTGATTTTAAGCCAATGATAAGTATTTTGACTGGTATGATTGTTGCTTCAAAGTTATTATTTTAACTAACACCATTTAAAACTGTCTTGATGTCTGCAATTTGAACAGTCACATCGTGTTGCTACAGAGTACAAGAAAAACCTGAAGTCAGTGCTGGCTGGGAGTGAACAATGGGATTTCCATTTCCAAGATGAAGAAGCAAGTAAATAGCATGAATAAACAAGCAATTCTGAAAAAATAAACAAACAATCATCTTTTGGATGATCATGGAAAATACAGATGAAAAAGGATCTCAAGAAGTCATCTATACCAACCCACTCTCTATAGATGGATTAATTTTATCTGTGTCATTCCTGACTAAGTTTTATCTGATATCTTTTAAAAAAGATTTACAATCCCCAGGCAATCTAGCTTAATGCATCGCTAGCCTTATTTTTAGAAAGTTTTTCCTAGTGTCTAACCAAAGTCTATTTCTGCTGCAATGGAATGTCTTATTAATCTGCAATATCTTTATTTTAGAAGACTGTTCTCATATTTCTGTCAGGTTTCTCTTCACTAGAGCCAGCACCCCCTATTTCTCCATCTTCTCATGTAAGTTGTGTTTTTCTAGAGCTCTGATAGTACACATTGCTCTCCTCTGTAGCCTCAGTAGCTCTCCTCTGTTTTATCTCTCCCAAGCATGGTGCCCCAAGCCAGACTTGCTGAGCTCCAGTAAGCTTTGCCAATACTGAGAAGAGTGGAAGAATGACTTCACGTATTTTATAGTCTATATTTATATTTGTACCTCTCAGTATGTAGTTTGCTTTTTTTGAAAGAGTATGCAACCTCCAGAATATTTCTGCAGGGCTGCTCCCTACTTATTTGCTCCTCAGTTTGTGTTTTTGCAGTGGATTATTCTTCACCAGACCTAAAATCTTGGATTTCCTATTCTTAAATAGCATCTTTTCTTCAATAACAGTCCCAGCTATGTAGTTAACTAATGTGACATTGCTCAGTTGAATATTAAGCTTATATTTCTTCCAACTTACTTTCCAATTTTTTTAAGATCTATTACACTCTTTTGTGCCTGGGATCTAGAAACCCTCAGCTTTGCTCTAATTATAGTTCTAGAGCCCAGGTACAGTATGTTCATGTGCAGCCTTCACGTGGCCCCTTCACTTATCCTATTCCAGGTACGGTGGTAAGATTATAGCTGTTTGACCTGTTGCACCATTGGAAGCTCAGCTTGTCCTGATAATAGCACAGTTATGTTTACTGTCCTTGCAGCTCTGGCAATTACATCTCATTACACCACCTTAATTATTCAAGCACTGACATTTGAGTGATAATATGTCTAAAATTCAGGCACAGAGAAAAAGAGTTCTTTCAACTTCAGCGTCTTTTATTTAGGTCGTCTCTTGAGCTGCTTGTTTTCTTACAACACATTCCTCACTCTGTCACAACCACTCACGGTGTTTTTCCAAAAACCCTGGAAGACACTCTAAGGCCCTGCTTCTGCCAGGAATTTTTTTATAGAAAACATTTCTAATACTTGAGCACTTTCATCACAGCAGGATGAAAGATGTATCTTTAAAATACATCAGGTAGCATGTTTTGAAATGCTGGCACAGGGGAGGCAAATGCTTTTAGCACATCAGCTGTTGGAGTTGAGCCCTGGGGAATGCCAGGTGCTTGGAGTCTGAGGGCAGCACTGTCAAGTTGTCACATTCTGTTGCACTGTCACTCATAGCCAAGGAAGTGCCATTGTGGCATATATGTTTAAGAATTGAAGCATATAGGGAACTTGCTTTCTCTAGGTTTTGGACCTCACACCAGCAGAACCATCAGCTGGAGGAATACCCCAGGAACAGCTCTACTCCTTATCTGAGAACCTTTCCAACAACTTAAAGCTATATGAAAAGTGCTTAGATAGCCTATAGGCTAACCTTAAAAAGGGTTAAGTGCAAACAAGTCTCTTGCCTCATCCTGGTGGAGTGTCTGACTACCTGACCACATCCTACATACCACTCCTTCAGCAGAGTTACGCAATCTGCCCAAAGCCACGCAACAGGTTGGCAGCTAAATCTGGAACTACAGGTCTCTTGTTGTAATGGCTGGACAAGTTGATCTTGCTGACAAGTTTTATTGAAATCTTTGCCGTCATCTAGGGAGTTATATTGTTATGCAGGGAAGCTACACCTTGCTGTGAACACTAACTTTTCCAGACTGGAAGGGCATGTGGCAGGATCTGTCTCTTGCCCGGAGGCTTCATTAGCACAAATCTTGCAGAGACCGAGACCTTATTAATTTGTTATTGCACAGAGCCAGTTTTAAAATGCTCTCTGAAAAGAGCTCTTCAGTTGACTCTAATAGCAGATTGAGTTGCAGCGATTCAGTATGCAAGGGTGGCGCTGGCACCTGGCTTCTGTGAAATGCTCAGCCCAACAGATGAGACCTCCCACGCTATTTATTCATTCAGCAGAGCTCGGCTGGCACAAAGCGCTGGCGTTCATCGTGGCTGACCTAAGCAAGAAAGGCAACCTGTCAATAAGTGCTCAGGATCCCAAGTAAATTCCTCCCTGTGTAAACTACATATACATATATATATACTGTAATACACCTGTATAAATAATTTATGAAGTGCACAGAGACACACACATATATATTTGTATAAACTAAAATTAAGTTTGAACATGTGAGATAAGGATGTTGTGAAGTATTGATTGTCTTTGTTACCGATGCAGCGCCTGAGACCTGGAAGCAGGAAAGGTCACGTCTTTTTTATCCACCATGATCACCTCAGGCTCCATTGCAATAGACATTATTTGATCTTCTCTCAGAAGTATTTGGCCTTTTTCTTTAATCTATCAGGGCCGGTCTGAGCTATGTTGAGAAGTATTTGCATGAAGCATCCACGGCTGAAAAGAATAACAACACAGAATCATGGTGTGCAGCTTTGTACCCTGCAAAGGCTAAGAGATCTTTCAAAAGATCTCTTAAACTCCACATAGAGTCTTACAGCTGAAATCCAAGCACATCCAAGCATACGATGTGATTCATATTACTTGGTGCTAAACTGATGTTGTTAATTCCTCTGTAACTCGTCACAACAGAACAGAGATAGTGCTCACTATTTTAGGAAGCATGTGAATCAGTGGGAGAGACAAAAGGAAACAAATGGATTGCTAAAAATGCCTCTGAGATGTGCGCAGTGTGTCTGCTGACTCTGCAGTTGTGCAGAAAAATTCAAGGAAGGGTTTTAAGCATGGCTAGCCACACAACAAAGCACACTTTGAGCTGACAATTTAAGGAGGAAGCTGTCTTGCACACTGTGATTCCCACGTGATTTAAAACAGAGATATACTACAGAGAGAGAAACCTATTTATCCTCTCACTGAACATTAGCTGACAATCATTATGAAGATAAATCCAGCATAGGAAAATAATTTATGGCACCAGGGTAAACTCCTCCTAAACCCAACCTGTAGTAGTTGGTCAAGCAGCCTTTCCTGTACTTTGACTGTGGGGTGCCCATCATCCTAACAACCCCACTGAAATAAAAAAAATGAAGGGTTAATAACCATGGTAATAACCCATCAAAATCTAAAGCATGTGGGAATTTCGTAAATGTAACAAATGTATGTTCAATGCCATAGTCAAAAATTCACGAGTCATTTCTCCTTTGAATGGTAAGAACACTTGACTGTCTTAGGCAGGAGGTGTGCTTCTGAAAAGCCTCTCTAATCACAAGGCAAGAAGAAAACAGTAGAAGGGCATGATTCCTGGTTGCACCCAGAGGTACAATAGGGTCTTTTATTACCAGATGCTGGAGGAGAGGACAGGTTCAGGCAAGAGCAGTGAAAATATGCTGGACTTTTTCTAGTACAAGAGACAAATATGAAAAAGGACAGACAATCCCAATGGAAAATGTTTGATGAATGCCTCTGGCCTCAGGAGAAAAATCGTTCACATAATGACACAAGAAGGAGCTTCTGCCTCTGGCTCTCTGCTGGCTGGCACTGCGGTATGACACTGCCTGCTGAGACACCCAGCATGCTCCAGCCCGAGCTAGCGATTAAATGCTGTCACTGGAGGTGCTCTAGAAAAAAACAGAGTTATTCAGACCATGGAAATCTCTACTGACGTCTATCAGGAGTTTTATTGTGATGGAACGGAAGAAAAGAGCTCAATGTGCAGCTAAAGCTTACCCGTTATTTTCTTAATCTGGGTATGATTTACAATGCCTTCCTGCCAATGGCAGTTTGAAGACAGAATTATACCTGGTTTTGCTCTCAAACAATACAAAAAGCAGAAACTGCATTTGGGCAGTTTCTAAGGAAAAAGAGGGTTTTATAACCAAAGACTTTTCTGAAAAGTGTGACAAGTTTAATGTTTTAACATAATAGCTCTTCCACAAAAACCATTTTCAGTCTGGTTTGGAGATCATATCCAATAATTTCTGCCTCCTTGGATCTTGCTCTGCCAAATCATGAGGCTCCTAGTCATGTCAAAATTAGATTCTTGAATTTGCTGAGTTCAGTCTCTACAAATACAGAAACAGGTCTCAAACACCTGTTTTGCATAAAAGTCTGGAAAGGCCTGCTCTTAGTCAAAATTTTAACTTGCTGTTTGGAAAAAAGCATGAGAAGCTTGTGACAGCAGGAACAATCAGTCTGGTGTCTTTAAGCCAAGGCTGCAGAAACCTTTGCACTAACTGAAGTCGGAGGAGGAAGAACAGAAAAGGAAGTGCCCATTTTCATTGAGACTGATGTTTAAATCTAGAAGTCCACTTTCAAAAAAGGGATTGATGTCTGTGCAAGGACACAAATGTCAGACTGTGCTTTTTTAAGCTTGGATCTGTTCAGGCTGCTTGTGCTTTAAACAACAGGTTTGAAGTGTTTGTACCTAAATTTGGACAGAAAAGCTTGGACTTTTGAACAGCAGCTAGTATCTTTCCCATAGGAAAAAAAAAGTATTTTGTTGTGGTTAATCATAAACTTGAGATATTTTTTAAATTATAAACCCCTGCTTTTTCACATATTGCATTCAGCAGGACAGATCAAGACCTATCTGATCTTGCAGAATTACGCAGAATCTTTTCCTGTACAGCACAGGACTTTCTGCTGCAGCTAGATAGAAGTTATCTTCCATAAAGCAGAAAGCATTAGACTTGGTTTTAATCACGATTATGTTCAGGGCATCAGTTTTTAACTGAACATTAAACTGAAACTTTGGTTTTGGTAGCTCTGCACTGACCTTAAACCAAGGACACACATATCAGCAAAGGTGAATAGTGTGGAGGTTCCTGTACAGATATCCCAGGTGTGCTGTGTGGGAACAATGGATTTGTTCATGCAAGTCACTCAGAGTGATATAAAGTTGTTTTGTAACACGTTGTTTGGAAAGAATTTTTATTTCTCATTGTCTGGAGGATATATCTTCTCCAAAGTTTAGAGGGTATTTATTTTTTCAGTCTATGCAAGCTCTATTTGGCATCATTCTCCCTCCTGCTACTCAGTGTTCCTAACACAGAGATAGATCTGTTTTCTCACCTACCATTTAAACAGGCATGTCTGTGACTAGGGCCTCTCCAAGAGGCACGACACATGGCAGTGCTTTGTTATGAGCTCAATGCGCTCATTGTCACTCACAGGTCTTATGGTGGGAAGGCCGGTGTTTCTCTACTCCATGGCTAGACATACATCGTGCCTGCTAAAGACTGCTGTAGTATTTCATCGCAGTGGGAACCCGGACAATAGATCATGCCTTGCATTGGTGCGTAGGATCTTGAAAAAGCAATACAGGTCAAATAACAGGGCACGGCTGCCCAGTTGTGTTCCTATGACCCACAGAACACTCTGGACACAGAGAGGGTTTCTGCAGGCACAGCAGTGGCAGTGCCATGGAGCTGGCACCAACCACACAGAAAGTGCAATGGACTCTCTGCGAACTCCAACCAGTAATGCAGAATCATGCAAGGGCACGTGCTACTGGAAACATGAATGGTTCCCCTGCTCCAAAGATCTCTTCAGAATGCTTTTCTCTAACACAAATGTAAAAGTCAAATTCCTCAAGGGAAGGCCAGTCTGAGTCAACTTCTGTGTCCAGCAAGTCCAGACCAAAGTGACTCTGTTTCTTTTCCCATCTGAGGGCCTGAGGTAACAACCATTAGAATCAATGGAAAGGCTAATTGATTTGAAAGACTTTGGATAAAGCATCTAAGGCCACAACCTGCGCCACTGCAACACCAGAAAATTTGTCACTGACCTCAGTGAGTTCAGGATGAAATACCTGAGCAGCAGGTATTTAAGTCCACACATTTAATTTATTTCATTTGAAACCCTTCATATGCCTAAGTACTTGTCAGATCTGGGACAAAAGCACACTGGTTGCCAGGCTGAGAAGAGTGGCGGCTTCCAGATCTGCCCCCCTTGTGCCAACAGTGATGAGACTTGGAGGAAAGAATAAGCAAGTCCATTGTTTCCACCATTTTGTGAGGATAGGAACTAAAGAATAAGATAAGTGAAATGAAGAGGGAAGAAATTGAGAGTAACACACTACAGAAAGAGACAAGCTTCCATCCCTCTAATTACTTCTCAAGGGACTTTACAAACACTGGCCTTTTTAACTTCATTAGGTGTCTGTGTCTGAAGTACAACCCAAGCCTTCTAGGGCTTGCCTACACTGGAAAAATACATTATGTTAATTGAGTAACACATCATGCTTAACATAACAGTCAATATAAACAAAGATTACTATGTTTAACATTTTTTTTCTGTTGGCCCAAGGTAACCCAGCTGCCAAACATGACAGTTCACGTCTACACAGAGCACTTTGTATCGCCTTAATTAACGTGTTCTAACACAATGTAATTTTGCAATACCAAATAAATGCTTTGGGGCATTTATTCCGGAGGTTTAATTTTCGGTCTCGCCTATCTCGAATTGGCAGCCACGCTGCTTCGCCCACCCCCTTCCACCCTTCAGCCGCTACCCCTGAAAACCAAAGGAGCTTATTTCAGATGATGATTCAACTTATAAACCGAATTTTCGAGCATTGATGAAGTTGATGGAACCTTTACGGGACCTACCCCTGAGGGGCGGGACGCGTCGCTGCGTCCCTGCCCGCCTGTCACGTGCGTTAGCGACAGCCGGCGGCGCCGCTGGTTGGCTGAGGGGCGGGGATGGGCGGGGCCGGGCGGCCGGGCCGTCAGCTGCGCGCCGCCGCTATAACAACAAAGGGCTCCATAGGGCGCGGAGCCGGGAGCGGCGGGACTGGGTGAGTTTCCTTCGCGGGGAGCGCCTGGAGCACGGCCGGGTGTTCGCCGCGGGGGAAAGCAGATGGCGGGGGTCCCTTCTCTCCTCACATCCTCCCTCTCTTGCTTAAACGCCGGGGCTCCGGGGGGGTTTACGGGGTTTTTTTATACTCGGGCAACCGGTAGCCGTGTGTCCGTGTCCACCTCCCCGCCTGGCGGCGGGGCTGGGCTCCGGAGCGCGATCGGGAAGGTGCGCAGCTGCTGCGGGCTCTGCCGGGTCAGCCGCCGGCCCCCCTGGGAGCGGCTTTTTGGAGCCTCCTGGTGGCAGCGGGAAGGGTAGGTCGCAGCCGGGCTGGGACAGAGCTGAGGAGCTATGAGGGGGTGTCTTTGTTTTTTTTCGTGGTTTTAAAATTTATTTTGTACTTATCCTGCATCCATCTCCTCTGCTTGAACCGGGAAAAAAAAAAAGAAGAGCGTTTCGATGCAGCAGTACAATACTGACGCGCGCTGGGTGTGTTGTCTGTAACTGCCTCGTAATCGCTCCCGGAGCCGAGTCAGTTGTTCCCGCAGGTGATGGCCCCTCAGCACAAGAGGGTCTCTCCTCCAGCCCCCGTCTCCTTTGCCTCCCCTAACGATGGTCCTTGGTCACAGCGTCTCTTCTCGGGCCCCATCTGACTTGCACAGCGCCATGCAAGGCGCTTGTCCAAAAGGATGTCAAAACATGACCAGTTTCTAAATGATTCTGATGTTTTTTTTGAATCCTCCTTGTGGTGGGGGAAGGGGAAAATGGGACAAACTGATTTTGGTCTCCAGAAAGGCATTTACGGGTCAAAAGCTGTAGTTTTCTTTAGCTTATATGCTCAGGAACGTCAATACTTCGCTTGCTTGTTAGAGATTAATTATTTGGTGTTGCTGTGATGCCTGTGGAGCCGTAATATAGGATTGTGAGCACTCACCTCGCTCCACTTTATTCACAGAACTTCTGCCTGGAGGTGCTTCCAGCCCTGATATAGGGAAGAGGCAAGGCAGATGTGTGGGAGTGCAGGGGAAGCCAGCGCTGGTCAGCAATTGCACCATGACTTGCAAGTTAGCCTAAAGAAAAAGCAGACTCTTTTGTTCCTAGGCCTTGTGCTAGGAGGGGGTCAGGGATGGGTGTGGGAGATAATTGGAAAACTACAGACTTCAGGCTTTCACTTGAAGTCCGTTTCCTTCTCTGTGGCAAGCTCTTCCTTTAAGTGAAGAGTTCAAACCTTCCCCAGAAGTTGGTTGGGAGCACTGTGGGCATTTGGTGTTTCCTTAGGTAACCCACTCAGGGCTTAGCAGCATTAATGGTTAAAAGCGTTTCCTGCTAGTAACCACTGGAAATTGAACTTTACTGCTATTAAAAGCCACTTCTGCTTGCTGTGAATGTAGAAGAAGGGAATAGATATTTGCCTTTTTTTTTCATGTAATTGACTACTGTTGCCTTTTTTCTTTCCCTGTGTTAAGTAAGCCTTTCCAGTTTTTAAATTTTATTGGTTTTCTTTAGACTGCTGATCATTCTTGTAGCCCTCTTTGAGAGCCCAGATGTTTCAAGTGTGGTCCTAAACCCCAGTCTTTTCTTCCTATCCCAGCTGAACCAGTTGATCCCAGTGTTGTATTTTCCTCCAGCTGATAGTTCCCCTCAAAGAACTAGAACGCTTAACTTCTTGAGTTGCACTGTACCTTTTCGTATTGCTTCTGAGGGCTACTTTAGATGCTAATCCTGTTATTTGTGCTGTTTGAATAAGGAGGTAGCTGCATAAATATCTATAGGAGCAGTGCTGTATGGAGCAGGTGTTTGTCCTTGCACTGAGCAAGCAGGTGATGGGGTCTGGTGTCTGGGGGTAAGATGATGTAGGAGGCCCAAATGGTGGCCTGAGAGTTACAGGGTGAAGCAGGGTGTACTGGCCTTAAGTAATATTCTTTATGGGTTGTATCTTCTTTTAGTGGCTGGGTTTGTCTAGTGTAGTCTGTCTTATTCCCTTTCTCTTTATGAATGCAGAGACACTCATACCCTCTTACATGTATATCTTCTTCCCTATTTAATTATTAAGCAGATATTTAATCTGTAATAATCTTGACATGCTGAGAGAATTCAAATATTACTATGGAGAAATTTAACTTTTAGTTAAATTGGTGAATATTTTTCACGTACAATCTTCACGTTTTCACCTACTTTAATGGCTTCTGTTTATTGGCTCATACATAAATATTCAAAGGCTGTAAGCGTGCTGACCTGAGGAGGCTGAACATTCAGCTTCTCAGTACTAATGAGGTTTTTCATCATAATGGCTGAATGTAGAATTCAAGCTTATGGTGACTAATTACATGTAGATTTAGGGAAGTGTACTGAGAAATAAATATTGGGTTTAATTAAGTACATGAGTTACTTTTCCTTGTTACTACAGTACTTGTCTAGTTGGGCACTTGCTGTGAAAATGATCCCACCAGTAACTATCTAGTGTGCTTTGCACCTGAAGATGGGACATGCCTTCATTCTGTGTTAACTTGTAGGCAGTGGCCCTGAGCTGTGTGTGATGGGAGAGAGAAGAAAGACTGCCATGGGCACCCCTGGGAGCCCTCACGGGAGTCTCTGGGAGAGCTGTGAGACTCTGTCAACAGATGAGATGGGTTGTCTGGGGCAGAAAACATGCACTTGCCCTTCACATTCCTCTGTGACCAGGAGGAAGACGGGCAGGGAGCTGGGGAAGCACCTTGGTGAGCATAGGTGCAGGAGTCCTCCCCACCCTTAGAAGGTGGGAACTGACAGTTGAACAGACCTTTGTACGGGAGGAGGATCAAGAGGAAGGCACTCAGCTCTGAGGACAGACCTAGGTGTTTTCTGTATGTATTTAGCTGGGAGGGAATGGTGAATGCCAGCAAAGCTGCCTGTCGTCTTAGTGAAAATTGTTCCCTGGTGCCTCAGACTGCATCAACAAGAGTGTTTATGGTTTGTTTCCTAGGGGTGTTACCTGTTGCTTTGTCATTAAGGCTCTTGTCATCATTTTTTGCAGGTTTCACATAAACTGTTTACCAGTCATGCCTCTGCATGTCTCGTACCTAAGCTGATAAAGCATCTATGCACTTTAATCTCAAGTCTATGCTGCTCTGCTAGTACAGTGTGAGCTGTGCCTTGAACCTTGGATATAAAGACCTACCAGCCAAAGTCTTGTTCCTGCCTTAGTAATGTTCCAGAGGTTAAATAACATGCTCATGGGAGAGATTGATAGCTTGTCCAGCCAAGAGCCAGAGTTCAGTGAGAAAGAAGATGACGAGTGGATTCTGGTTGACTTTATAGGTAAGATGTCTTTCAAATGTAAGCTCTGCCTCTGTCCTGCTCTGGCTCTGACTTGTCTTACTTCTACATGAACAAACAAGTAGCTTGGGAGAAACTTTACCTAAGCAAAACCTGTGTGGATAAGAGTGTGGGGTGTCTTCCAAACAAATGTACTGGAACATGTTATGTAAACTGATGAGAAAAATGATGTCAAGTTTATAAGCCTGACGCAGGCTTCAGCAGAACCGCTTGTTCAGATAAAATATATTTTACTTATTACGCAATTGTATTGCTTTGCTGATAACAGTTGTTTTACGCGTCTAGAGTGGCTTATCAGGGAGCTCTTTTCCCTGCCCCTTGCTTTTAAGAAAATAAAAATTTGTGTATGTGCTAATAAAGATTATTTCTGTTTCTTTGTTTTCTTTCATGTCCTGTTCTGACTACACGCAACGTTGTTGTCTTCGTCCTCCTGCAATCCCTGACGCCTGCGGGTTTGTCTCTGCTGACCACGGCCGCCGGCAGCAGACACTTGCACTGGTTGCTCTGTGCAGGAAGCGGACATCGCTGAGGCGCCGGCCGCAGGCGGCTCGCCTGTCTTCACTTGTTTACCCTCTCCCTTGGAACACTTGCCAGAGGCCAGCGAGTCTTGCTTCATCCACTTCGAGTCGTGTCCCATGGAGGAAAGCTGGTTTATTACCCCGCCCCCATGTTTTACTGCAGGTGGATTAACCACTATCAAAGTGGAAACCAGTCCAATGGAGAACCTCCTAATAGAGCATCCCAGCATGTCTGTGTATGCTGTCCACAACACCTGTCACAGCCTTAATGAGACTGGATGTGGAGACGAGGAGTTTCACAGCCCAGGTAGTCCCAGGTATGTCTGACTTCCCTTGTCATGGAGCTCTGTTGCTGAAAATATCTGGTTTCTACTTGATCAGCTTAGACACTTAATACTGAATTTTCCAGCTTATTTCAGAGCAAGTTAATAAAGCATGAATACTGCACAAGGTGGGTAGGGTGGTCAGGGCTGCCTGCCTGCTGAGAAAAATGTTATACAAGATGACCATGTCAGGAAACAGTTAGGTATGCTGTTTTGATGCTGTGATTAATATTTATGGAGCCAAATTATTCCCTTGCAGAATAAACTTAGGTCCTGTTGAAGCTGGTGGCAGTTAACTGTGTAGCTGGTGACGTACATATGAAAGCACCTTGCTCCCTTCATAGCTATGTGTGCTTCTCATAACTGTTAGTACCCTTTGAGTCGCCTCATGAGATGAAAAATACTACTTTAATTATCCTGACAGGGAAGTCTGGGTTTATATTTTTGTTTTTGTTCCTTAGCCTTGTGATAGGTTAGGACAGGATTAAATTTTTCCACAGGTGGCTTGTGGAACAAAAGCAAGCTGAAATATTCCACAAAACTTACTCTCCTCAAGGTGAAAACTTGTGCTGCAAACTGCTACTTTGAGCAAGGAGGTAGTTGTGCTTTTCGGTTTTGGGTCATAAAAACCTGGCCATGTGATAACTATTGCAGAGACATGTTTGCCATGCACTGCTTCTTTGGTGTTAGCCATCCAGTATATGCAGCTATACAAGTATAGTATACATAGAAGTATATATTTAAGTTAAAATGGCAAAGAAATGCTCTTAACACTTGCCCATGTGTTCATTGATTTGGAAATAATCAGGTGTTTTGTGAATCATGGTTAATAACAAAGACTGACATTTCATCCCCTCTGGTGTTTACCCTTAAACAATCATAATAATATACTAGGCTTTGTTACACTGGAAAAAAATTAGTGTAGTGGTAGAGTTGCACCCACTGACTTTTCTGATCAGCTCCTTGCCATATTTAAAATTCTTAGTCCAAAGAAATAGGTGACTTTGAGATGACATGCAGCTGTATAATACTAAAGTATAATGCTGATACCATTAATCTTAGTGAGGCATTTGTATAATAATTTGCAGAGGGCAGTTTGTGATATTAAGCATCAAGGGTTTAGCTTAACTTAAATCAGGGGAGCACACAGCACCTTTAAAATGAGTCTGAAGGAGTCTGCAAGAGAACCGTAGGCTGAGGCATGCCCTAGTGAAAGACAACAGACCAGGTCATCTAAAATACCAATTTGCAGTGGATAGTAATGCACACAGCTGGATACTGACATCTCAGTGACTTGAACTGGGGATGCTGGTATAAATTCTTCTGCAGAAGAATCCTGTCTAACTTTATGCTGTGCAGTTAAGTTGCTTTAATAGATGGAGAAGCTAAAGCTGTGATCTTCAGCTGGTGTGTGGTGAAGATTCTTCATGCTGATTTCTGTGCTGTTGCTTTGTCAGAGGATCTAGGCTTTTATACAGGTTATTTTGGGTGGCAGAACTGGGAGGAGGCTTGTGTCTAAAGCTGAGGTAGACTACAGAAACTGAGAACATCAAATACACTGATAATGCAGTAAGTTTCAAAAGCTGTTTTGAAGTCTCTGGTGGTTTAATGGTTGGCCATTTAACATTGTAGGGCCAAGAAAAGCTGCTTAAGGCACACTGGCACAGTAAGTACTACTGTTTTGGGACAACACTTTTTGTTTGATCAGGCTGCTAGCAATGCTGCTTCCTCTAGAGCCTTGTCTGACAAAACAATACTGGTTGTAGGACTAACCTTTGTGCCAAATGATGTTACTTGATCAAGCCTAACTACATCTGCTTTAACAAGCCAAAATGTTAAATGCAAAAAATTTACTTGAATATTAATTGGGGTGGGGTCCGAAGCTTTTAATGTTTCTTGTGAGGTCTGGCTCTATAGCACAATTAGCAGGACACTTAAGCTTTCTAGCACAATAGACACCAGGGCCACAGCAGCGAATGTATGTAGTAGTAATCTGGCTTTAGACACAGCCCCTCTAAAATTATATTTTTACAATATTGGTGGAGGCTCATCAGCCCTGTTCTCTTGGTGCCCAAAGCTCACTAGTGCCAGGCTACCAAAGGCAACCACTGAGATACCAAAATGCTACATTTCAGAAGAGTACATGGACTTTTAGCTAGTTCAAAGTTTTCATTTTAGAAACTATCTCAGTTTCACTCTAAGATGACAAATAGAGGAGTGCTGGTTTACAAGCTAGTGCTGGTTTACAAGCTAGTGCTGGTTTACAAGCTAGTGCTGGAAGGGTATATGATAAGAGGGGAAAGCTTCAATATCTTCAACCAGCAATTTCAAATCATTTTTTTTTCCTTCTATGGAGGAATCTATTTGCTCCTTTTACAAGATCCTTTTGCTCCAAAAGGAATTTATAGTCTTTCCCATTTGTCAGGTTAGTTGTATTTTTCCATAACAAAGCACAACACTTTGTCTCAGCAGTTGATGTCCTTCCCTAGCTGATGACATGCAGCAAGGGCATGCTTAGGAGATACAAGTTCTAATAATTGTAGTGTGGATTCCTAGCTCCTTAAGGCTTCACCTTGGAGTTCCACCTCCAGCACTGTTGAACTTGCTAAGGAATTGCCCTGTATAGGGAGCAGTAGCCCCATATTTGCAGACACTCTCGCGTAAATTAAACAAGTGTGATCTGTGCAGGAAGTATTTACAAGGCACTGTGAATTGATTGTGATAAGTTAGTCACTTATTTCTTGCTTTGTGTTTCAAGTGCTAGGTTTGGGTCAATATCCAGTGAATGAAGAGAGGAAAAAACATGTCACACATGGCTGTTCTGGAGCCTGTAGGCTTCAGCCAGTCATACCAAGTTACCCAGGGAGCCAAAAGCAAGTGGATTTGGATATTTAGAAGAAACAAAAAAAAAAGTAGATGGGGGGGAGTATTCCCTTGCTGACAGGGACTATTTAGCTCCAGTGTGGAGTGAGAGGAGACCAAAGAGCTCACTTCTGTGCTGGGCACCTGCAGCCCCTGTAGAAAAATGCTACAAGGGTGCACTGTAGGCACAGCAGACCATGCTTGTGTCTACAGAGATATCATACAATAAATGCAAGTTAAGCTCTTCTAGGAAAGACTTTATTATACAGTTGTGCTAGTGTTGAAAAACAGACTCCCCAGGAGACCTCTTGTTTGTGCCTGAGCAAGCTCCTGCTCTTGCAGAAATCTTTTTGCTGGGCACTGCTGAGTTGACAGCTAGTCATTGGGGCCTGGGTGAGGAGAGAGAAGGCAAGCAACTCTGGTGCCAAGTCAGCCATGGCACTCAGGCTTGGATTTGTTGTGCTTTTAAAACTGCCAGGCTATTTTTAGTTTTACTTTGGAAGTTTCAGGAAACACCAGTGATTGTTCTGTCAAGTAGGGAAGTCCTTTTTCAATATGTCAGTCCCTGCTTCCATAGGCTGCTGGTTTGTTTTTCACTAGTGCATGATGGAGTAAGGGTTTGCCAAAACTGCTGACTCTCTGCTCATGAAATCAAGAGGGCTGGTTGAAGAACAATCCTTCTAAGTTATTTCCTGTGTGTGTCACGACTGGTCTATCTTTCTTGTTCCTCTGCATGAACATTGTTTGCATTTACATGTGTGGCTGGCAATCCAAACAGTTTCGTTAGTATGCTTCTGTTTCCAGGCTGAACTACCTACATTTAAGACTATTTTGCACCAAACTTTGCCTACTGGGTAGCTCCAAGGCTTCTAAAGCTGGAACAGTGTGACACACATTGCCTTATATTTATGACCCGTATTGTCCCTTGGGCTAAGGGAGGTAGGGAAGGAAGGGTGCAATAGTCCAAGACACCGAAAATCCAAAGGCTGTTGCGGTGCCCTCACACAATAAGTGATTTTGCAGCACCATGCTTTACTTACCAGTGTGATTTTCCTAAGCTGGCTTGACCTCACCTCAGCTCACATTACCATCCAGTAGAACAAGGGTGCCCTTTTGAAATGCTGGATACTAATGTCCATGTTCTGCCCTTTATAGTTTTCATGTCTTTCCAGCGCACCTCAGTACTGACTGCTATCTGCTTGTTGCGTTTCTAGACTGGAGGCCCAAAATGAAACAGGACAGCATGTTCACTGCTATGTCACAGCTCTTGCTACTCGTTCAACTTTTCTGGAAAAAAACAAGAGCTTTCGTCCTACCCACTGGATAAAAGAACATAACGAAAGACACTATCTCAACAGAAACGGTCTCCGTCGCCAAAACCTTGCCAGGGATTGCCACTCTCGGCAAGTCAAGCACAACGGACTCTTTGTTCACCAGCCTTGCCAGCGTCAGTTCAATTACTGATGGCTCTTGTGGTTTTAATCTATGGTCCAATTGTTTTTTAGGTTGCTCTTGTTTTCATGCATAGGTAAGTGTGATCAATCTGAAGCTGATCATCAATCCCTCAGACACAATCATAACTAGTGTTGCATTCTTTTGAAATGACATAAATCTCCAAATGTCTTGCAGCAAGCCCTAAACATTGATGTGAAATATCAACGTCTTGGAAGCCTATCAGTACGATAGTTTGTGTGCTGTTTTATAAACTATGATGTATAGATGGGTTCTTAGTTCGTATTTCAAAGAAACTTAACTGAGGTGGATATCAGTTACATTTTGCATTAATCAAAGTCAAGTTAGAAAATTTGAGGTTAGCTGTATGCTTTAATGACCAGTACTTGAAGGCTTGTGTATCTGTCTATATTCAGCATATATGATTACTTTCTAACAAGAAAATACTATAGCTGCTGGTGGGTATTAGATGGCTGTGCTGAACTGTTACAAGAAGGACATCTAATCGAAATTGCCTAGTACCTACTTGTTAGTGGAGTCTGTGTAGGTGTGTTGGGTACTTGATAAGGGTATCAGAAAAATATCATTGCAGCATGATATGGCACTGGTGTTACAGATGTAGACCTCACAGTGGAGCGGAAGGAAAAGTGGACCTATGGGTTAAGTGCAGACGCATGACCCAGGGAGATGAACTAGGTTTCACTTGGTACAGTTCGAGTTCTTACTCCCTTTCTCTTTCTGTCTTTGAAAGATGTTATTTCCCTATGTCACTTAATATCTAGTCTAGTTTAAGGAAAAAAGATGATGGTAGCTGACTGCTACCAAAAAAAAAAGTAGCTGACTGCTCTTTAAAGAAGTCAGGCTGATGGATAGCTATTTCTGAATTGCTAATTGCTGTTAGATTTTCTCGTACTCAGATTGAGAGAAGCTCAAAAGTAGCTAGAAGGAAGGTTTTATTAGAAGTTTTCCTTTTTTTTTTTTCTCCATGAAAATGAAGTCTGACTTAATTTGTGACTGGAAATGAAGGGCAGTGTGTGGCAGGGAGAAGAGGATGCTGAAAAAGTCTTACAGAACTAAACACAGTGATAACAGGGTCTATAAAAATTGAGGTACATTGACAGTGGTTGTTCTCCTAGCCCACTGGGGACAGAAGGATGATAGAAGTTCCATGGGCCTACAGGAAAGAAAAGCCATTCAAAACTAACCAGTAGTTTTCTTAAGAACACTGTGCAAGATGTTTTGGAAGTTGGCAGGCACTTAAAGAAAATTTAAAGTTCCCCTGTTAACAAAGTGTATATTACACAGCAGCTGCGTGGCATGCCAAACCCTGATAGATCAACCTGGGAAGTAGATTAAATGGCTATGGAGGTGAGGAAGCAGAAATCTGCACTGAAAGAAGGGGGATGGAATATAAGTAAGTTTATCCTTCTTTCTGTCAGTGCTCAATGTGACTTCTGTTTTTACCTTGTGTTTAGTGCCTAGGGCATTAAAGTGTTAACATTACCACGTCTTCCAGTAGTCCTTGTACACAAGTCAGTATAAGGAGCCATGTGAGGAGTCTTTGAAATTAAGCGAGATCAATAATGTGAATTAGTTCAGACATGAAGTATTTTAAATTCAGCCAAATGCTTCGATTTCACTGAAGCAAAACCCAAACAATTTGGATGGACCTTGGTGTAGTGGTACTGTTGCATGTTCTGCAGCTGGAATTGTTGTGGAACATAGTGTACAGGAAACAGCATTTCTAACCTCTCTTCCACTGCAGATGTGCTGCTTTGCTGGGATTAACTAGGATTACTGCAAAGGGATGTTGACAAATAGTTACATGTATAAAAGCATGGATACATTAGTCTCTTTTTTTTTAAGACACATGGAATTTACATGGACAGTGGAAAAAACTAAAATTGGTCACACCATGACTTTCCAAACCAGATTTTGTTACTGCTCTTTTCAGCAGTATGTGCCCATGTCCATATAACAATTCTTTTGTTGTCCAAATACTCTGGTGTATCTGCAAATGGCTGTAGTTTCATTCTCATCTGTTCATGAATACTCTTACTTGCCTCAGATTATCTACCTTTATCACTCCAACTTTTTGCCCAGCTTAAAATTCCTTCTCCTCATTGCCAACTTTCCAGCTCAGGAAAATTCTTGCCTTTCCTGTATTTTTCTTTATATAAAGTAACTACTTTCCTTCAGCTTTAATTTTCTTAAAGTGAAATGAAGGAAGATGGAGTCTCCACCTCCCCATGTTGGAAGGAGTAAGCAATCCTTTAACTCTTGAAAGGGGAGGTGGAGTTGAGAGTGTAAGGCTCCCAGGCATTACAATGAGAGCCTTGATCTGTTCTTCTCAGTAGGCAAGTAAATGCAACTTTAGACTGCTCCTAGAATTGGGAGATACTGGTCTTTTTATACTACATTACTAGATGACATTCTGGTGATGAAAACCTATATCTTTCAGGATATAAACTATTTTGTTGCACAAAGCTGTGCTTCTCAATTTGTAATATTGGAAACCATGTTATTGTGTGAGATAGTAGTACTGCATCAATGGCTTTTTGTTAATTTGTTTTATGTATTTATGTTGGTCTCGCCCTGTTTTTGTGCCTGGAGCTATTGGGCAATTAGACTTGTTATGGTTTTCTGTTTTACTAGTGTCCTGTGTGGCTTTTTATATGGTTCTTTAAATTGTATTAAGGTGTGTGTGTTTTCTTGTAAAAGTGGAGGCCTTGCACTGTCTCATACTGATTGATATTCATGAATCTTGCTGAAACTGTATTTTCATATGTATTGGTTAATAGACAGACTTGCATTTTAAACTGTGCCTTCTACACAGCAAACTTGAAGATTCAAAAGGGACTTTCAGTTAGGATTAATACTGTACATTGGTCTATGCATATATGGCAGCTTCTCTCCAGAGCCACTTCTCTATTTGTAGCAGTCCTTTTGATATGGAAGAATGTCTGGCTCTTGTTTTTAATAGTTTAACACAAGCTGAAAACCGACAAAATACAGCACTTTGCCAAAAAGTAGCATTGCTTAACCAGTGTGTATTTACTAAAGCAATCTCCTGTGTTTGGTTTTCATAAAGCGTTTTTCGCACCATGGGGAGACATGATCTTAACTCAATAAAAAACGGCCTATTAAAAATTGTCAGTCTGTTCTGTTCTGGTCAAAATCTAAATGCCTGAGCACCCCATTCAGGTGCGGTGGGTGTGAGTACTGAGTATCTCAGAATGCTTGCTGTAGTACAGAGTTCCTCTGGGAATCGGTTTGCATTGCTGATCAAGTGGCAATGCATGATTGAAGCAGTGGGGTGTGGAGAGGCTCAGCCTAGATAAGGAAAAACCTTCCCTTGTTCCAACTCATTCCCATTGCGTATCATCCTGCCATGCACCACCATGAAAAAATTTGTATGGAAGGCTGCTGTTGGCATTCAAGAGGTGGAAGCAGGGACAGGTAACCTGGGAGTCACATACAGATAACATGCAAATGTTCAGGAGTGTGGTTATGGAAACCAAAGCTAAGCTGTGTGTAGCTGAACAGGGCAAGGGATGTGGAGGACAGCAGACCTTCTACAGCTGCAAAAGGAAGATCAGAGAAATTGTGAGCCAGCTGCTAAATGGGGCAGCATTTAGCATGACAAAGGTTGTGGAGAAGGCTGAGGTGCTCTGTCTTCTTTGCCTTGGTCTCTACTACCAAGACCAGCCATTTGGAATGGACAGTGGCTTGGCAACCACATTAGCCAGTTCCCTCAGGACTCTGGGATGCATCTTGTCAGGTCCCATAGACTTATGTATGTTCAGGCTCCTCAGGTGGTCACAAACCTGATTTCTTGGAGCAGGAGGGGCTTTGCTCCCCTAGTCCCTGTCTTGTGGTCCACCAACTCAAAAGGTGTGAGGAGAGAGGCTGATGGTGAAGACTGAAGAAAAAAGTTGAGTACCTCAGCCTTCTCCTTGTCTGTTGTCACCAGCTTGCCAGTCTTGCTCATCAGGGGCGTACACTTTCTTTGACCTTCCTTTTCTGGTTGATATACCTGTGGAAGCCCTTCTTGTTATACTTTGCATCCCTTGACAAGTTCATCTCTACCTTGGCCTTCTCAACCCATCCCTTCTCCACCAGGCAGCAGCTCTGTACTCGCCTCAAGATACCCATCTCTGCTTCCACTGTCTGTGCAGTTCCTTCTTGCCCTTTAGTTTGACCAGCAGGTCTTGACTCAGCCATGCTGGTCCCTTGCCCTACTTTCCTGATATCTTACATGTGGGGATCGAGAACTCTTGAGGTCTATGGAAAGTGACCTTAAAGGTCTGCCAGCTCTGTTCTACTCCCTTGTTTCTGAAGAGCATTTTCCAGGAGGTCTTATTGATGAACTCCTTGAAGAGATGGAAGTTTTCTTCCCTAAAATTCAAGGTCCTGTCTTTACTCTTTGCCTGACCCATAGCCCTCAGGATTGTGAACTTCACCAGTGCATGATCCCTGCAGCCCAGGCTGCCTCCAATCTTGACATCATTGATTAGTTCACTTGTGTTCGTGAACATCAGGCCCAGTATCGCATCCCCTCTGGTAGTGCTGTCTATTACCTGGCTTAAGAAGTTACCCTCAATGCACTCCAGGAGCCTCCTGGGTTGCCTAGAGCTTGCTGTACTGCTTTTCCAGCAGATGTTGGGGTGGTTGAAATCCCTCAGCAGGGACAAGAACCTGTGAGTGTAAAGCTTCCTGTAGCAGGAGTAAGAAGGCTTCATCAATAGACACCTCTTGATCAGGCAGCCTGTAGTAGACACCAACCACAAGGTTCCCTTTGTTGCCCTGGTCTCTAATTCTTGCCCCTAATCTTCCAACCTGCTCCTGGTTATTCTTCAGAGACTGCTCTTCACTCTCTATCCATTTCTTGGCATAGAGGGCAACACCTTCACCCCTCCTTCCTTGCCTGTCCCCTCTGAACAGCCTGTAGCCATCAACAGGTGCACTCTGGTCATGGGATTTGTTCCACCAAGTTTCAGTAATGGCAACTAGGCCATAGCTTCTAGCAGCACAGTGGCTTCCAACTCCTATGTGTTGCCCATGCTGCGTGCATTGCTGTAGAGGCACTTCAGCTGGGCTGTTGTCTGTGACACAGATGACAGGGGAAAGCATGCCTGACAACCTTATAGCCATCTACCATTACATGACTGGCTCAGTGGATGAGGGGAGAGCAGTGGATGTTGTTTATCTTGACTTTAGCAAGGCTTTTAACACTGTCCCCCATAACATCTTCCCAAACTGATGAATTATGGACCATGTAAGTAGATGGTGAGCAAGTACGTTGGGAACTGGCTGATGTGCTCAAAGGGTTGTGATCAGTGACATGAAGCCTTGCTAGAGGCCAGTTGATACTGGATCTTACACTGGTAAAAACCTTCATTAATGGCCTGGGTCATGGGGCATAGTGCAAAATCAGCAAGCTTGCAGAAGATAGGAGGAGTTGTTTATACACCATTTAGAAGGACTTTGACAAACTGGAGAAATGGGCTGACAGGAACCTCGTGGATTTCAACAAGGGGAATGTGGGGTCTTGTACCTGGAGGAAAAATAACTCCAGGCATCAGGCCAACTGGCTGGAAAGCACCTTGGCAGAAGAGGCCCTGGGCTTCATGGTGGACACCAAGTTGAGCCAGCAGTGCACCCTTGCGGCCTCAAAACCCAAAAGCTTGCTGGGTCTTATTAGGAAGAGTGTTGCCAGCAGGTGGAGAGAGGTGATCCTTCCACTCCATTCTGTGCTGGTGACGCACATCTGAATTTCGCGTCCCTTGTTGAGCTCCTCAGTACAAGAGAGATATGGACATACTGGAGTGTATCCAGCGGGAGCCCAGGGACAGTATTGAAGGCTGAAATAAAAGGGAGAGTCTGAGAGCTAGGATTATTTAGGTTGGAGAAGAAAAGGCTCAGGGGGATCTTGTCAAAGTGTATGAAGACCTGACAGGGGCAGTAAGGAAGACAGAGCCAGACTCTTTAGTGGTGCCCAGTGAAAGGACAAAAGACAATGGGTGCAAGCAGAAATTTGGGAAATTCCATTTAAATTTTAGAAATAGGCTCACTGATCTTCTCTGGGTTGTTCTTTTGGCTTTTTCTGAACCTATGTGTGAATATTCTTTTTTTTCCTCTGGTCATCAGGGATCCCTGATCTCTGTGGCTTTTCAAAAATCATGGAGAGTGGCCTTGCCAGAACATCAGCCAGCTCTCTCAGCACACTGGATGCAGGCTGTTGGGCTCCATGGACTTGTATGGGCTAAATTATTGCAAGTAGTCCCTAACTTTGTTCTCACCCACTGAACAAACTGGGCGATGAAATGCTCTATTTAACTGACAGCAGTGAGAAGGAATTTGTGCAACAAAGCATCTATCTTCCCAGAGCAAGCACTGAGTAAAACCTTCCCTTTTCAAACATAGATTTTGTGACCCGTACATTTATCAAAGCAGGCAGTCTATGCTGAGAGCTCTGCAGTGTTCTGCAGGAGAAAGTTTGACCAATTATGTCTGGATAATTGTATGCATATAGATAACCTAACACAGCTATGCCGATAGTGTTCCTCTTGGGGGTGCTCATTTCAGACTTAATGCAGCATTTTAAATTTAGTTTGGACACTTTCCAAAACCTCATGAACTAATGTTTTTTAAAACTTCTCCGTGCCAAAGCAAAAGTGTTCACATAAGGGTCATATCAGTGTAACCATATTGACTTAGGTTCTCACTTTACGTTCTAGTTCTCCTGTTTATATAAATCCTTGTACCTCTCTGATGAAGCAAGCCTACTGATTAATGTTCTCTCTGACACTTCACACTGATGGAGGCACTCTGTTTTTCTTATCGTGTCGTTCAGCAGCTGCTTTCTTTACCTTACTGACTTCTTTTGGTGCATGTTTATAACCACAAAATGTTGTTACCTCCACTATTGAGTGATACTTGCAAGGACGGTTCAGGCTTTCTGACACACGTAGAAATGACTCATCAAAAGAACAGGCTGGTGCTGCTGCAGCACTGATGTGGTCATGATTAATTAGTCTTAGAATAAATGGGGCTGAACTGAGGCTTAACAGGATGTGTATGAAGTCTTGTTTCTCTGTCAATCTTTTTCTTCATTAAACTACTGTCCTGGAGCTACCACTGTATAATCGTTCAGCAGTTAAGTCTCTTGATTTGTTCTAAAGTTTTGTGGGCAGATTCACAGTTGAACACTCAAATACCTGAATGAAGCAGACAACTATATTGTAATTTCATAAGCAAGCTAAGGAAAAAGAGTAATAGCCAAAAAGGAAAATGCATATAAGAGTAACAAAACTAGGCCAGGAGAAGACTTCAGATTTCAACTTGCAGACACGGGCTGTGCCATAAGTCTGTACTTTCTCCTGAAGTGCAGTCTTCACATTATTGCATCCAAGCAAGATGACCTAGCCAAGCAATATAATAAAAAATATAATTAAGCCCAAAAATCAACCTGAGTGCTAAAAGAATCACAGATTTCCTGAAACGGGGCTCTGCAGAGAATTAGTAGAGGCAGAGGGAGGTGGAAAAGAGGAGCGAGGCCTCAGGCTTTTGGGGTATGTGGGTAATGGCCAATGGCTGTTAATTTTTGCAAGGTGATAAAGAAGATGAGATCAGGATTAAGAAAGGGGGACTGACATGGGTATGACACATGGTATCCTCTTGTCTACTCCCAGAAGTGAATTTCAGCTCCAGCTCTAACTCTTCTGTCTGTGGTGTAAGACTGAGAATATGAGATGGGTATGTCTTGTATTAAATGGGGAGGAGAGAGAGGAGTTTGGCTTCTGTGGCTGGTGATAAACCACCAAACAGCTAAAATTAGTACATACATCTTTACTACTGGAAGGCAATTTGGGGTGAGGTATTATCTCCTGCACATCACCTTTACCTCTGAAGAGATCCATTATGTGCCCTAAACATAGTCAAGATAGGGGCTATGGAGAATCATAAGTCTTAGTCTCCACGTGTTGAAAAGGTGTTTGCTACAGTGCTTGGAAGCTGGAGTATCAGCAGTAAACTCTTCGCCTTGCATGCTTGGGAGGAAAAGTCTTGGTCCCAGGGCCCAGCAGCTGTAGGTTTGATGAAGTGATGTGAATCATCTGGATGAGGAACCATGGACACTCATAGGTCAGAGGCTGAGCCAGGGAGAAAAGGGCCTTTATCTACAACCAGCTGCCTGCTTCTCCTGGCAGCAAGGAGAAGAGGTGACTCCTAGCATGCTGCCCACCCTAGGAGGTCATGGTGAGGATATGTTATTTTTTTTAAAATACTGTATTATTTTCTTACTTGTGTTCTACATGGCTCTTTCCTGTGACCTGAGATTCCTGCTTTTCTCCTACCTACACTTATCTCCTGGTCCAAAAGGTGCCACATGTACAGCTTAGTGGTGAAACAATGATAGAAAATATGAGGAAGGTGTCTTGTTATTTCTTTGAGTTGCAACCAGGAGATCCAGCACAGGGATAGGTGAAGATAGACTTAATGATGCTTATTAGTTACAGGTGCTGCTTCCCATGGCAGAGATGATGTCCTTACCAGAGTGTGACTGTGGGCTTTGTTCAGGAGATCAATGCTAAGGATGGTACTTCAAAGGTGTTTTACCTTTGGTGTGTTGAAAGTGGGAGTTTAAATGTTCGTGTACTGGAAAGGATATGGGTCTCTGACAGGACATGGATAAAATGTTTTCAGCATAAAAGAAGTTTCAGGACAAGATAATGTTTATTCCAAGCTTCTTACTGCTGAGAAAGGGACATCATCTCGAGAAGAAAGAGGCTATTAACAAGAGACAGAAGGACACAGTCAGTTGGTTTGTTTTACAACTGCTGGGAAGTGATGGCATCTGCTTCTGAATGTGGGTTTAAAAGGTTGGTAGCTCTCACTCTTTCTGCTGTGTCTCCCCTTCAAAGTGTGCCTTGAAAAACTCAAGTCGAAGAGGAAATCTGTGTGTTGTGCTATGCTGTTGTAGGTCTGACTCTGCAAATTCTAAGGGAACTGTTAACTTATTCTTGATCTCTACTTTTCTTCCTCTATTATAAAAATAACTCTTGGTACTGGTTGTCTTAAGCTGATCTGATTGTCATACAGAAAAACAAAACCAAATCAGAAACCAAAGGAAGTGGAGATCAACTAACAGAGCTACCTGCACATCTACTTCAGGCATCCTGAACTATGACATGAGTTATAGTTAGATTTCTTGAAATGAGCTGGTGCAATATAGACAGTTGACTAAGATTGTTTCTAAGTACTAATGGGCTTGAACAGATGACAGTGGTTTGTGGAGGGTATTATGTCCCTTTTGAGCCACAACTAGCAGATTTTCCTCATGATAAGGACTGGAACAGGCATTTTGCAGAGCTGTGAAGGCTGAGTGGTTGTAATGTCCATCTTGTGTGTCTGTCATGAATGCTGCTTTACTTGAAGTTCGCAGGAATTGTTGTCCCCACTCCATCAGGTACTGTGAGCACTCATGGTTGAGAGATGGCCCTCGCTGCCCAAAACTTGTGACCTGTTGGACTGCTGTTAGTAACCCTACTGTAACATCCCTGCCTTCGGTAGGCTGTGCTGCATTTTTCTCTCGCCCTTTCAAGTGGCAAAACTGTAAGAAGGTAAGCATCAAAACCTGGTTATTGTGCTTATGTATTTGGAGGTGAAAACTATATTTTTACTCTTTAATAGTGTTGGGAAAAGAAAAAGCAGAAGTGAAAATCTATGATGAGGTAGATTTACTTGAAGGCAGCTGCAGCTTCTCTTCGTGCTGTTTTGCAGCACATGTGCCCTGCACTGGGAGAGAGGACAGAGAAAGCACCAGTCGTTTCGCATCAGCAAAATGGGAGCAGGTGCCCTGCACTGGGCCAGGGCCTGTCTCCACACACAGCCCTGGCTGCGGGTGTTTTAAGGAAAAGGGTGTGCTCAGGCCATTGGCAAGTGTGTGGTGCTGTGGGGTTTGGTTGCTTTTGGGGTGATGGGGACTTTTAAACGTTGGTTTTGTTTTGGAATTTTTTAAGGGTATTTATTAAGAAATCTCCACACAACCCTTGAGTGCTGTTACCAGTGACTGGCATGCCTGGCGCTGAGGATAAGCTTTGGTATCACCCCCTGATAGAGACAGGGATGGCAGGGTGCGCGTTGCTGCCCTGGGACTCAGTGGGGCCGTGGCAGGCCTAGCTGATGGGTGTGTAGAGCTACAGGACAGGGCCGTCCATCCATGGGAGACCATGGAGGCTCTGCTTGGGGGAGCCTGTTCTCTGCTGGGACCAGTGTCTGTGGTTAAACACACTGCGGGAATGGAGGGAGAGAGAAGGGACCTCAGGGAAGGTTTTGACACAGAGGCCCAGGTCCTCCATGGCAGAGCCTTCCTGGGGCACGGCTGGGTGAAGGCCGTTGTTGTGTGGAGCCGTGTGACAGCCACCGGGCAGCAGGCTGACACCCCGCCCGCGACGTGAGGTGTCACGGGGCTGGTCCCGCAGCAGCGGGTGTGGGTGGGGCGGGAGGCTGGTGTGAGAAACGGGGAGCAGCCGGGGGGCCGCGGGCTGACACCTGTGGCTGGTGGAGGTGCCGCAGCAGGGCAGGGGGCCGCTCACCAGCCGCACGGGGAGCCGGTGAACGAGTCCCAGCTGCCGGGTCCACAGTCAGGCTGCCCAGGGCGGCCCCGAGGCGAAGAGGCGGCGCTGGGGCAAGCGGGGCGCGGGCGCGGGCGGGCGGGGAGCTGTCTGCCGCCCTCGCACATGCGCAGCGCGGGCGCGCGCCGCGCTATATAGCGACTTGGCGCCGGCGCCAGCTGAGCAGCGCGGCCCCGGCGGCATTGGTGGAGGTGCGTGGGGGGCGGCGGCGGGAGGGGGGCCCGACGAGGGGGACGGGGATGATCATTGTAGCGGCAGTGATTATGGATGGTGATGATTGTGGTAGTGGTGATGGTTATGATGGTAGTGGTGATTATGATGGTGATGATGATGGTGGTGGTGGCGGTACCGGCAGCCCCAGTGCCCCTGTGAGGGGGTGTGAGGGACGCAGTCGTGGCGGGCGATGGGCTGGCGCAGGGCGGCGAGCGGGAGCGGTGAGGCGAGCTGCCCTCCCGGGCACCGTTTTGGAGGGAGAGCGGGGAGCGAGTGTCCGTGCGGCCCCATCCGCCCCCACCGTGCCCTCTTGCCCGGGCAGGGAGCGCCGCGGGTGCCGCTGCGAGGGGCGATGGCCCGGGCGGACACCACCGGCGGAAGGCAGCGCGGCGGGCCGGGGTGTCGGCGGGAGCCCGCCATCGCTTCCCCCCTGCCCCCCCGCCCCACCTCGGGGCCGCCCGGCGACCGAGAGCCCAGTGGGAGTGGGGGTGGCGGGCTGCCAGGTTTTGGAGGGAGACGGGCGCGGTGGGGGCGGGGAAGCTGTCCCGGTCGCTTGGCGGGCTGACCCCGATCGTCGGCCCGCGCCGCCCATCCTCGCCCGGCCCTGGGGGGCTCGCCGAGGAGGGTGCCTGCTGGGGACCCTCCGATCCCCGCGGTGCCCCGGCCCCAGCCCGCGCTGTGGGGTCCCCCATTGTGGGGGTCTCCCCCTCTGAGGGAGGGTGTCCAGGCTGGGGGCGGTGCCGTGTCCCTGTGCGCGGGGCCGTCCCGACAGCTCCCCCCCTCCCGCCTTCCCCTCAGGTTTTGGAGGGAGCTTCGCTCGCAGCAAGGCGGGAGCGTGGGCGGCCGCTGTCCCGCTGCGCTCCCTGCCCCCTCACTCGTCCCCTCAGCACCCTCAGCCATGAGGAGGAGTGGGCGGCGGCTCGGCCCCTTTTAGAGGTAGAGCGAGCGCGGGCAGCGGCGTAGGGAACGGCTCTAGCAGCAAAGCGTGCATCCGTGAGGGTGCCTGGGGGCTACGGAGTGCGGAGGGAGCGGGGTGGTCACGGCCCCAGGACATCCCCCCCCGCCCCCCTGGCATCCTCTTGCTCGGGAAATGTCCCTTTACAGCTTTCCCGCGCCAGGCCAGGCGAACCCAGTTCCCCTGAGCCAAACTGACCCCCGGCAGACCTGGGCGTCCCTGTGTAACCCCCTTCAGCAGTGTAGCCCCGGCAGGATGTGGGGCTGCGGGTGATTATGTACCACAGGCGTCCTCTCCTCAGGCATTCCTGGCAGCCATTAAATACTTGTGCCCTTCTGTTTCAGTTCTGTAAACTATGTTGCTTTTTGTAATGCATCTTGTGATGCAGAGTAGAGAACTTGGTCCTAACTTCTTGAGGATACATTCACTGAGCTTATGTTCCTTTCATCCAGGTAAAGATCTTAAACCCAAAGAAGATGTCAAGACGCAGGTAAGCTGTTAGCATTTAATACACTGAGCTTATCTGTATTCATCTAATAACTGCTGCTCGCCTAATGTCCATTGTCTTTTTGCTCTTTGCAGTAGCCGTTTGCAAGCCAAGCAGCAGCAGCCACTGTCACGTCAAGAAGAGTCTCCAGAAGAGCTGCAGGCATCAGAACATCTCCAGACTAGAAAACGGAGAACAGCAGAGGTGATTGGTTTGGGCAACTTGAAAAGTTTAACAATGTTGAAAGTTCTTCAGTGCATTTGATTGGGAGAATCTTTACTCTGCTGAGTTAGAAAGTGGAGCAGGAGTAGCAACAGTTTGCTTTGGCTTTAAAGGTGCATGTATTGGTTATTGTCTGTGTGTTGATATGTGTCTCTCTTCTCAGCAGGAGATTAAGAAAAAAGAAGATGGGAAAATTGCTAAAAAACATCAATATGAGATTAAGGTAATTAAATCCTGAATACTGGTTCAAACTAGGTGAGGGAGTCCATCTGGTTTTTGTTGGTGGGTGTGAAGTTTGCATTCCACACTAGATAGTATTGAATAAGGGAATTTTCTACCTTCAGATATTAAAAACTATGGGAGCTCAGCAGCTTAGCATCTTTTAATGTTTTTGCTTTTTTTATGCATGGCATTGTTGAAGATAAAGGGTCCTTCAATGTGGAAACCACTGCAGAGTAAGGTTAAGTGTAAAAATTTGTAATAAAACCAGAGATTTCAGAATAATTCCGTATGCAAAGCAGGTAAAGGCCTAGAGGCAAGTCCAAACAAGATCATTGCACTTGTTTTAACTTAAGGTGTGGTTTCACAGCCATTTATTTAGGAAGATTCATAACTATGCAGGCCCTCTTTACTTTCATTTAACAGTCCTTCTGATTATTTAAATCAATTTAGGAATCTGTTTTAACTAATATATGCTACTCCTAAACCAAGTGAGGGGCTTTACAGTTGTTTATTTTAGAGTGGGTTAGTAAAATAATGTAACTTTCTTTTGCAAACAATCTTGTTTGCAGTTGTTACTCTGATTGTAAAGCAGGTTAGACGAACAGCTATAGTGAAGCAAAACTCTTCTGATTATGAAGTTGTCTTTGCAAACTTTGTGTAGGGGAAAAACGCTGTGTATGTCAGCTGTACTTGAGGTGAGCTTTGCCAAAAGGGGGAAATTCTGCTCCCCTCTTGGTCATGTTCTGCTCCTTCCTTGGTAGATGGCCGTGCACTCCATCCCCTGCCTCACTCTGGTTTTAGTTTTCATCAAATGAAGCAGTATGCGGGTTCAACTTGCTTATTTGGCACTGCAAAATAAGTTAATGTTCTTCTAGGTTAGTGAGTTGAACCAACCCAGCAGAGGGTCTGACAAGCGTCAAAGCTGACAAAAGAAGTAATGGGTGGGACTTGGGCAGTGAGGATCACAGGGGAGAAGAAGGAGTGAGATCTCCCTTTTCCTTGTGTGTTGTTCAGATCAGTTCTGCTGGAATATGTAACTTTAATCTTAGGGTACTTTAGTCTGGCTATAAATAGGTTTAGATATACTGAGGAAATTGTAAGTAGTGTACCTTGCAGAGCAGCTGTATAGGAAAAGTTTCTGTGTTCTGGGGCTGGTGTTGCCATTCCCTGTGAATGGGGTCCCCCCGTAACCCCACAGAGCGTAGCTGAAGTTGTGTGTCACCATTTTGAAGGCTGTCAGCCATTACAGCGCTGCATGTGCTCCATGCATCTTCCTTACTTGTATTGGTTTTTTACAACCAAATAAGTATTAGTGAGGGAAGTTACTGAGTTAAAGTAACCTAGAATTCCTTCTCTGAAGCCTTCCACATGGATGACTTCGTGCTCTTCTCCTTTTGAGTCATTGCATCCTGTGTTTGGCATTGGTAAGCTGAGAGATAATTCACAGCTGCTGCTCGCTCAGTGGGTATCTAGAGCTGGAGCTGAGATGGGTGGCTCCTCTCTGGAGTGCTTAATTGGAAGATAACGAGTTGCTGAATTTCCACTGAGAGACAGTAGAACCTCCACCCTCTCCTTTCTTAGATAAGTAGATAGGACCAGCCACCTCATGTCCTGGGGTTTAGTAGTAGTGAGAGCAATGAGCAACTTTTAGTTGCCTCATGTGCTATAACCGAGCAGCTCAAGCAGTGGGTAGGTTGCTTGTGGCTTCATAAACTAAAGACAGTTGTCTTCCTCAAAGCTGAGTTCTCCAAATTTATCAAATTTATTTATACACGTTCCATCCTGACTATGAAAGACTTCGTTGGCACTTGATCTCTCTTTCTTGGTTTCAGTACTTGAATTGATGATGAGGTCCAAAAAGTCTAACATAAGTTACATATATTGTTGTTACTGTAATCTACTTCTCACATTTCTTGCTTTCATAGTAAAATCAGCATTTAACAGATACCTTATTTATGTTGCAGAGTTGTTGGCCACCCACGATAACAGGAGGCATCTCACCCTGCATAATTATTGAAACACCTCACAAAGAATCAGTAACCACTGACTTCTCCAGATTCAAAAAATACAGATTCAGAAACCTCTTCATAAATCCATCACCTTTGCCAGAACTCAAGTAAGTTTACAAGATGCAGCGATTGTTGTTTTATCAAACATGCTGAACTACTGTAGTAAAATCTATTGTGTTGTGTTGTTAAGTAGTGGGCAGTACTCAACCCATGCCTCTACTTGTCTCCTCATCCCACAAACAATCTGATGCCTACAAAAATGACAGAAACTCTATGTTGTGGGGATTTTTTTCAGTCTCGTAAACACACTGGACAGATAATTTTCACCTTTCAGAGTTGTTCTTCTATAACTTAACACTGGAGACTTTAAGTGATTAAGAGGCATATAATGCTTAAACTAAACTTCTTTCAGTGCTATTGGAACTGAGTGACTGAAAAATAATAAGCAAGGTTTTCTTTAAGAAGAAAAATCTACAGATAAACTTGTGGCAGTATTGCATTGCAGCTAGCATGCTAATGCAACAGTGTGCTTGGTGCAGTCACACTTCTAGAAAGTTCTTTCTGCAAAGGGCTAGATTATCTGACTAAACCAGAAATTTGAATTTCCGAATTTCCCAGCCATTCAGGTGTTAGAAGAGTGTCTGGATGCTGTCTGTATTAGCTAGGTGTAATGAGAGAGTTGTTAAATTTGCTACAATTAGTTAGGGAAAACTGCTGCTGAGATGAATGAGAAGAGATGCAGAACATGAAGTATTACTTTAAGAGAACCTTTCTAGAAATACCATGTTTTTATTTGTTCTGGCCAAAACTTGATCAGAACTGGGAGATGTTGGGTGGTGATGCTTTGCCTCAGCTTTTAACTTACGATGACAGCAGAATGGAACTGATCTGGGTTAGAGTTTGAGGTGATACCAGTGGTCAGATCTGTTTAATCTCTCTGCTACTGCCTGGGGAAAGGTAAGCTTTGTAACTCCAAAAATGTCAGTAGGAAATCAGTATTGCATTGATTAACATGCTGCCTCTCTTAGTAACTGTAGGATGAGAGAAAGAAAAGGAATCACATCAATTCATAGTAACAGTAATGATAAATTAAAACCAAGATATGTTAATGGTATAGATGATTTCTTCTTCCCAGGTAGAGTTGAGCGCTAATAAATAAGTGAGCAATAAACAAGATTGCAGTTTTTTCTCACAATAGCCTGTTTGAGCCTTAAGGTAGACTATAAAAGGGATGGATGAGTGACTTTTAAACACTGTCTGTAAATGTTTTTCTCCAACTGAACCGGACAACTTCATGCATGTTTTGTATTTCTTGGGGAGCAGGACTTTTTATATAGGGAAGGTTTGGTTTTTATCTGCCCTCTGGACAGCCACCAAACTAGACAAAACAGGAAGCTCTGGTTACACATGAAACTTTGGCATGCACATGTTTGGTTTTCTTGGCTGTTCATGTCAAACTGGGCTTGTTGGTGATCTTGGCAAGCTGCTGTTGTGGTGATGTAAATTGTTCAAAGTATACCTGCAGTTTTCTAATTAAGGTAAGGATCTCTTAGTATGTGGAATTTTTTTTTTGTTGTTCCTGAAGATCTGTAAACAACAAGTAATGTTTTCGTACTCCTTTTGTGAAGCTGTATATATACTTAACAATACTTTGTGTAACTTTGTTCCATAGCTGGGGAAATTCCAAAGATGTCTGGCTCAACATCCTGAAGAAGGAGAACAGATATGCTCATTGCAAACACTTCACATCACTACATTCTAGTTTGCAGCCTCACATGAGATCAATACTGCTGGACTGGCTCTTAGAGGTGTGTTCTCTTTGTTTAAGGCTTTGCTGTGTGTTATGCCTGTGAAGTAGGCAGGTGAAAGCACAGCTTTTACAATAATAGCAAAATGTATACTAATGATAAATGACAAGACTAGTTTGCAACAAAAGGGTTACAAGCTATTGGGTTTTGATCCTCTTGGTGTGCTACACTTGGGCCTTCCCTGGCAGGAGTCGCTGAACCTTCCCTGCAGGGCAGCGAGCAGTAGTGCTTAGTTCTTGCTCTTGCCACATGACTTCCCAGGAAGGGGAGAAATCTGATTTTGAGATGCTTGTATTGAAATTGCTGTAGACCGATTAGTTATGGAGCTCCAGCTTTACACCTTAGACTGTATCCAAGCCATGAGACAACTGCTATCTGTATTGAGGAACTGAGTTAGCTCCCTGGTCCTGTCTACATCAAGAGCTTTTGGATGTTAGCCTCTGACGCTGTTTTATGACTTAGTGAATTTTTAATTCTATCTTTTATGAAAAGAGCAGAAGAAAGTAGGTGTGCTAGTGGCTGACATCTGAAGGCTCTTGTTATAGGCAGATTCTTGTTTGAAAAGGATTACCAGTAAATCATATCCATATTCCAGTCTAATTGCTTACTTCAAACTGTTTCAGTTGTCAAAGAAAATGGAAGCTCTCAATCCTGGCAGCCTATGCAGAAAAGTATTAGTGTTGTAAATGGAGAGCAATGTTCTGGAGGCATTTCCAAGAACTCTATATTGAGCATGTTCAGTTGCTGCTGCCAAAAGCAGCATTTGACTCCTGCAGTCCTTGCCCAACAGCAGAAGGGATCTTGCAGGTTTATCAGTTCTGTGCCAACAGTGGCACTTGCTGTCTTGGTGGGACAGTGCTAACAGTAATATAACAGGAATGTAAAGGGAAAGGAAAGGTTGGGGTTTGTTTTTTGTTTGTTTTTTTTAAAATATGATCTGAATATAAAACTATTCCAGTTGCAGACTTCACTACTTACTCCAATGTGTACATACCACCATTAAATTGTATTTTGTTACCTTTCTTGTTAAATCTTGAACGCTTAGAAAGTCATCCCATTTCCAAACAAAATTGCCAACAAGGGCCATGTTGCCCAGCTCAGTGGTTCTGTATGCCACAGAGGATTGAAATTCCATCAGTTTTGAGAGTTCTCTGGTAGCTCCTCACGTTGTCTTCTGCAACATCACAACTGAGATACTATTTAACATGACCAAGCATTATTATGTTTGGGTGATACACTTTTGTAGACACTGTACCATTTATTCACGGGTGGTCTGTATGTTTTTAGTTCTGAGTCTTGTTTGGAGCAGTAGTTAGTAATAACAGAGTTGCACATCAACTAGCAACTATTAGATCAGGTCTGAAAGAATGAGTTGTGTTGTCACTGTCCGCCAGTCACATTTTTGATGGTCAGGAAGGGTTTTAATTCACACATGGGCTTTCAACCTTATCTGAGGAGATAGCTAGTGGTAGTTGGATTTTATTCTGACTTTGTATCCAAGTGAGATAATGAAACACTTGGGATCCATTTCTTGGATATTCTTTCCTGTTCACTGTAGGTAGATTATAAGTGATTATAGATACCTAACTAGTTCTTAGTTGTGGAAGGGATACAGAGCTGCAGGTAAGCTGGAGATGTGGCAGACCCACTCAAATGCAGTTAGAGATCAGAGGAACAAGCAGTGTCCTGCATAAGGTCCCCAGACCTGGGCAGTCTCCTTTTCAGTTGAGCTGGCTTTTGAGCCTGTGATGCAATTCAAGTATTAGAAGTTCTCTTGGCCAGGGAAACGTGCAACTGTGTGGTGCAGGTGGCCCTTCTTGCAGTGCTGTTCCTGCTTGGTGGGGCTGTCAGTGTGCCTGAGGGGCTGCACAGCAGAGCCCCCCAAGCAGGGGCTTCCAGGCTTGTCAGCTGAAGACTTCATTTTTTTCAGTTGTTCTGCCCTGGGACAAACATTCTAGGAATACAGGGAGGATCTGCTCAGTGCAAGCAACTTGAGGTTTGAGCCCAGAGTATTCTTAGGCAAATTAGTTGGGTTTTTTTGCTCTTCTGTGTGTCTTTTTGCCCCTCAAGGAGGCTTTCTTCTTTCAGTAGAAAATCTTTTGTACTCATTTTTAGGAAAACTGGATGCTATTTAGATTGGAGAATGTACTTACTCCAGAAATATGTTAGTGCACCAATCCGTGTTTAGGTGGGAGCACAGGAAATACTTTTTATAGTCCCTTACTATTACCTCCTAACACACCTTGTCATGGGATAGTCTGTGGGTGCAAAAGATAAAATTGTGCATTCTGTGTTTTACTATTAAAGCTTGAAACTGCACCAATGTGCATACAGAGTTTTGTAACAGAAAACTGAATTTATTTTTTTTTTCCCTGTTTGTAGGTATGTGAGGTGTACGCACTCCACAGGGAAACCTTTTACCTAGCTCAAGACTTTTTTGATAGATTCATGTTGACACAGAAGAACATTAACAAGAGCATGCTTCAGCTCATAGGAATTACCTCGTTATTCATTGCTTCTAAACTTGAGGTAAGAAGCACTGTGACGGGGAAGGATATTAAGTTTGGAGTAACTAAGAAGACAGGGATAACGTATTTATTTCTTCTGTGTGAATCTTTTGATTTGGTGGTGTATGTACAACACTGAAGCTCAGAAAGGGGAAGGTTTTCTTGTCCTTCAGTCGTGCCTGCGTTAGTCTCTTGGAGTAGTCTTTTGTCTTCCCTTTCCTCAGCAACAGGGAAGGAGACCACATAAACTTAAAAGGTGTGCAAATATGCTAGGAGTAGTTTGTTTTGGTTTGTCTTTCCAAATCTACAGCAGTTGGCAAACAAGCTCAGGAATGGGCATGGGAGTCCAACAAAACCAAGCCTAAGTCTCAAACTGTCTGTACATCAGGCTGATATCCCAATAAACCCATTTAGTGGAGTTCTTTTTCTTTTAAAGTGCGGTGATGGTGACATGTTACATCGTGTGCTACATCTACAAGCCAAGAGCCTATTTTTGTATCGTGCATGGTAGACTAGGCCAAGGGGAGAATTTTGGATATTAAGTTTTTATACTTGGAACCCTGGCCCTGATCTTGCTCCTAAAGCCAAGGTATCGCGCCACGAGCAGTCGTGTATCCTGAGGAAGCATGTGGGGTGTCAGGCTGTGCAGCCAGCTGGTGGAGAAGCAGTTCTGTGGCCCTGATCAGCACAACTGAGCTGGCAGATTCCTTTGTTAACCTTCTCTTCACCGTGGATTTTGCCAGCTACAGTGGCTGTGGGATTTTACCTCATCTTTTTCTAGCTTTCTCTTAAAAAATGAAATCTGTGATTACAACAGCCTTGACGCTGTGCGTAACCTCTGTCAGCAAGGTGCTTCTCACTCAGGTGTGTGACAATCAGGGTGGTGGGTGCTTTCACATCAAATGGAGTGGCCAAGTAGAAAGCCAAATAAATGAAAGGGTGATCTGATTGGTCAGCATTTATTTCCCCAAAAGCTAAAAGAGTTGCCAGTAAATCTATTGTGTTTTACAACAGATAACTTGTGACCTACTTGTTTTTAGCATTGTCTCGTCTTGTAAGATTCAAATCACTTCATATAATGAGGAAAACTGTTCTACCACAAGAAATGTTGGTATTTCAATATGGACTGAAATGTCTTTGCCAGTATCTTCTCGAGCTTTCTTAGAATTGTCAGGCACTCTAATCTTCACTTCCCCTCTCTCCCTTTAAAGGAAATCTACGCTCCTAAAATACAGGAATTTGCTTACGTCACCGATGGTGCTTGCAGCGAAGATGATATTGTAAGAATGGAACTTATTATGTTAAAGGTAATAACTTTGCTGTGTTTGTAAGTGCTGGTTGAAAGACTGTCCAGCTGAGCCTTGTATTTTGATATCACTTGTTTGCTTAGAAAAGGAGCATGTTTAGTATGTCCCTGTTTCTGTAAAACAATGGAAACCTCGTTGTATGTGCAGTGGACTCTAAAGCCTAGGACTGGGCTGAAGGGGTTCTCACATGGGGCAGACTGGGAGGTGGTCACTGTAATGTACTGTGCATGACAGGGTCCTGTGCTGTCCAGGAACACAGGCTTCTAGGAGAGCCAGGCAAGAACTGACACTACTCAATGCTCCTCATGTTGAAAAGGAGCTGTTTTTACCTTCACAGAACTCCTTATACGTTTATTCTTGAAGGCTTGGAGAAATACCTAATTTCCCAGCTTTTGAATGGGGAAGATGTGTAAGATCTAACTGCACATGTACAGGGGTACGTGTTTGTGCTGCCTGTAATACACCCTGCCCAAAAAGCAGTGTGAGTTCCATCAAAATGAATATTTGTGCTTGAAATTGTACGTATTCTTTACTGTCTTTTGAGGATCAGTGCAATAAACTGAGCAACTCGGAAGGGGGGTGGCGGGAAAAGACATCAGGGCACAAAACTATCCTTGTGTGGTTTAAAGTGCTTAACAACTGTTTTAATATTTGCAGGCTTTAAAATGGGAACTCTGTCCAGTGACAATCGTCTCTTGGCTGAACCTCTACCTTCAGGTGGATGCTCTGAAGGATGTTCCAGAAGTGCTGCTACCTCAGTATTCTCAGGAAAAATTCATTCAGATAGCACAGGTAGGTAGCAAGCTCTCTCAGAAAACGCTTTTTGGAGTGATTAGGAGTGCAGCTGAACATTGCATCCTAAAAGCCATTCTGGAATGCTTTTCCTTGTTTCACCTCACCTGTTACTTTAAGGGAAGTGCAAATTTGACTCAGACAGACAACTTGTCCTGCAATTTGAGGACAAACAGCCATGAGCCATATGGTTCTTGCCTCCCTCCCTGCTCTCAGTATATTTTAAGATTTTTCTGTACACTGGAAAAATAAAACCCCATCTTTTTTCAATCAGTATGCACCACAGGGTTCTGTGAACAGCGAGGGGAGGGTGGGTAATTAAAGGTGCCAGGGACAGTTGACTGGCTTTACCCGTAAGGGTGTTTCTGGTGCCTAGAAGGCAGCCTGAGGAGCGTTCTGACCATTTTGAAACTGCTGTAGTTCAGTTTTTATGGGCATGTGTTGTGTCCAGCCTGATCTTACTGAGGAGTAGACTGGTCTAAGTCATTGAGCTGCTAGGTAATGTTTTAATCTAAGAAAATATCTTTCTGGAGCTCTGCTAAGAGTTTAAAGATGTACTTAAATCTGCACAAGCAAAAGTGTCTTGGGTGTTACCGGTAAAAGTGCAATTTGGTTTGTATTGTAACTCTGTGAGACCCACTTTGAACTGTAATGGGTGACAACATGTATGCAACTGATGCTAGAAAGCTCAGCCATGTTATAGAGCATCAACTGCAGGATAGCTGGGTGGATGCGTGGCCATTTCTGAGGCAGTAACTTTGTATGAAAGTTAGAATCATATCATAGAATGGTTTAGGTTGGAAAGGGACCTTCCAAGATCATCTACTTCCAAACCCCCTAATAAGTCATCTATCTGATTAGAATTTGTAACTCGTTTCCTCCACCCTTTATTTCGGCAGCTCTTAGACCTGTGTATTCTGGATGTGAATGCTTTGGACTTCCAGTACAGAACACTGGCTGCTGCAGCACTCTGCCACTATACCTCAATTGAAGTAGTTAAGAAAGCCTCAGGTAAGAAGCCTCTGTGAATCTTGGTCATGTTGGGCTGGGAATTGTGGAAGCTCTTCCACACCTGAGCCTGCCACAGAGCAAGAGCTACATGGACACTAGTAGTTTGTTCTGTTCTTGTGGGTTGGGTTTTTTCCTCCCAATTCTACTCCTTTCCTACCACTATTTCAGAAGTTATAAAGACTCAAACACTCCCAGAAGCAGTCTTTGCTAAGAAAATGAAAATGATTTTTCCTTCTTGCTTTTGGGCTAATGCTGCTCTAGGACTTCCAGTTGTTTTGGGGACCATTAGCTATACGTTATTTAGCTACTTTTCTCCTGAAGCGTAGTGAGGAAGCAGCCATCTGTGTCTGTCAGCATCATTCAGTTAACCTTTGTGCCAATTCCTACCAGCCTGGTGTGTATACATGTTTATAGCATGACTCAAAATCTCCTGTTCAAGCTGAAAAACTCAGTTCAGCCTCCCCAGGTAAGCAACAGGAGACCTCACAGCCAGAGAGCTGCTTTGCTCAGGAGGCCTGTGCTCAGCACCCTCGGCCACAGCACTCCCAAGTAACAAGCACAAATAAATGCTGGAAGTTTCTGGATGTTTCTGAATTTTTATCTGCAGAGTAATTTATTGTTTTTTTTAACTGTTGAGCACTGTGGAATGCCTTCATGAGTTCTAAGGACGTGACTGTGTTCTCCCCTCTAGGCTTAGACTGGGACAGCATTTCAGAGTGTGTAGAATGGATGGTTCCCTTTGTAAACGTGGCAAAGAAAGTCCCTGTGAAGCTGAAGAATTTTAAGAAGGTTGCAGTAGAAGATTGTCATAACATCCAAACCCACACAAATTACTTGGACATGCTGGTAGGTGGTTTGTGGACTTGCTGCTCAGGCATTACTCACCCTTCTGCCCAGGCAGCAAGGGTGGCTAAACATGGGGCCTGGCTCACCCCACCTGCTGGGGTCAGTGCTGCCTGACCCTTTGGTTTGGGCTCCTGGTTGATGATGCTATGAACTAAATGTGTTTTACCATAACACACACAGGCTGTAAGCAGAGACTTAGAAGTTACTGCTAAAGTGCTTCAAAGATAATAATCTTTATTTTGTGTAACATCATCTTGTTTTTTCACCCAGTATCCTAAACCTGAAGTACTTCAATTGTACTGGCAGCATGGGAGCACTGCTGAACACTAGTGAAATGGAACAGCAGAGCTTGTCACAGATATTAACTGTCATTGTTGTCTTCCTCCATATGCAGGAAGAAGTGAACAGTGGAGCAGCACCTGCTGCCCCAGGTCAGTTATCACCTGTGTCAACAGGAGGAATAATAACCCCTCCCAAAAGTACAGAGAAGAAATGAAATATGGACCACAAACAGCATGAACAGTTTCAGAAACAGGACTTGGTGCTTCAGAACAAGACCACACTAAAGGTGCCTCCTACTCTTCACTGCCACTCAAGACTTGGGCAGCAGAAGACACAACAGAGCAGCTGATGGAAATTGAGACTGGTGTCCTCCTACAGACTTGAAAAAAGAGACCAAGAGTCCCTCCATGGTGGAGGACTTTGGTCCATTCTCAGACATGACCTGTGTCAGTCAACTCTGACCCTTCCTAACTTATGAATTTTAAGAACTTTTTTAAAGTGGCTGAGTGGCAGTTTGTCACTCAACTTACATGTCCCACTTGCTTTAGCTGGGGCTACCCATCCAGGAGAACTTAATGCCAGCTTGTACATATTACCTCTTCTTGCCTTGTCTTTTCTTAAGGTCAGAGCCTGATCCCTGTCTTGTCAGTCACCCCCAGCTCAGGTGCAGTATTACAGAGGTCAGTGGGTAAGCAGTTTACATCCCTGAAGTCACTCTGCCCTGGCAGGGTGGTGGAACCAGCCCCATATCAAATTCTAGCTCTGCAGGAGGCTGATGCGTTTAAGGTGGGCCTCAAGAGCTGCCATAAACTTCAACTGTAGTGTATTGCTGCTGACCTTGGGTAAGAGCACAAGGACCTGCTGGTGCAGTAACTGTAACTGGAAGAAGCAGAGTCCTGGAAATAAGGGGCTCTAGTTTATTTCAACAAGAATGAACATCATGAGAACTGGAGAGAGCATGGAAAGAAGGGAGCTGCTGGTACTCTGCACCCACTCCCATCATAGGAACAGTATTTTAAACTGTGGAGCTGTCTTTTGTCAGTGTTTATGAACAGCATTAACTACTGTGTTTTCCTTGGAAAGTTCACTACCTCTGAATCACTTCTGTGATGAAGGGACATAAGGGAAAGATGGGTATCAGGCCTCCTCCCTCTTTCAAGGTGCTCCTGCCTGTGCCCCACACCCAGGGACAAGCTTTACATTGACACTGAGCAGTCCACAAAGTGGCACTAGAGCATCAAGTGTCACCCCCACCCAACTTAGCAAACTTGAATTCTTGTCTTCTTTAAACAAGCCACTGTGGAACCAGCTGAAGTTGCTTCTAGCCTTCTGTACAGTTTGTATAAATAAGGGGTTTATTTTAAGATTTCATCTATTTCTAAAAAGAAGATACTAGACTGTAAATGTTGTACAAAAATTTAAATGAATTTTAAAAATAAAGTCTTGAAATTTCTTTTTTGTCAACTTCCACACATTTTGTAATAGCCTTCCCTCATTAGCCTAGAAGTAAAGTTTTGCCATTGCCTGAAGAAACTTCTTTTTTCTTCTCTGTGCAGCAAGTTGTAGGACTTCCTCAGGATTGCTGGCGTTCAGCTCAGTCTGGCCAATGGCTTTTATCTTGGGACAAAAGAGGAGACATCATTAGCACCAGTCCTTCCAGTGCAGCTCTTTCATTACAAGGCATTTTCAGCACTAGTTCAATGGGTGATTTATTTCTGTAACATTCCACCCTGCACCAGCAACCTCACATCAGCATCCAGCCTCCATTAAGAGTTACACACAAAATTAGACCTGCAAGTGGTGATTCTTTTCAAAAGATGGTCTCAGGGATGGAAAGCCAGGTTGAGGACATCCCCCTACCCCCAGGCCCTCTGTGCCAACTCACCGCTATCTGCCGCTTGTCTGTCTCGCCTCGTTTGTGGTGGAGATCTGAGGGTGAGTCAAGAAAAGGCACTTGGGTATGAAATGGACTTTTTCCAGCCATGAAAGTCCTGTGAGCTTTCTATAGTGGTGTTCTAGTGAAAGGATACAGGTCAAATACTCCAAGATGGTGACATCCCAGATATATTCGTAATAGGAGTCCATGGCATCATGGCTGAGCGAGAACACAGGTTAGGTCATCTAACACAGTCACATACTGCACACACGTAATGATAGACTTTGTTGTAACATTTACCTGTTTTGTTCCTGCAGTGCTTTAAATGCAGTTTTATAGTCTACTTCTCTGAGGAACTGGCATAAAATAGCTACCTGTAAGGCAAGACTCACATGTGACTGACAGCCTTGGTTCCCCACAAACTGAAACCTTCCATAGAACCCCTCAGCAACCCCACCCTCTTCAAGCGCTTGTTTCCATTGCAAACAAGGTCAGAGCACTCAAATTCTTGAGAGCATGCACAACTCATCTGAAATAACAGTAGCAGCTAAAAGCAAGAAAAAAAGGTTTTTACTCAAATCTGAATGGACTGACCCAGCTTCCAGGTTTCTAAATGCATTTAATAGCTCTCCTTGGAGAATGAACAAGGGCCACATGCAGTCATCAAGAAGAACAGGGCCAGGTTCCCACCACCACAGACATTGTACTCTCTCAACAATACATAAGTTAAAAAATAAAATCTATATCCTAGCAGAAAAATGGGATAAAAACTCCAGACCATTTCTACTTTTTACAATATTTCCAAGTATTTGCTTATTTGCTCATTAACTTTGGTCCTTTCAGTGTCTGGGAAGCAACAGTAGAAATAATGACATCTACTTTACTGCAGCCTGTATTTACAAGGAAAGCTGGATTCAGTTTTCTTTTTAGAAAGTCCTCCCCCCTCCTTTTTTGCATAAAAATATTTATAAATGGATGTTTTACTTAATTCTACATTTCACCTCTTACCTGGGTGTGACAGTTGAGTAAAGAACAACACTTGATCATTCTTTTTATCACCTACAGAATGGTTAAAAAACAACACACAAGTTTGGAAATGTTAGTATTGGAACACAAACAACAAGGGGTTCTTAATTATATTTTTTTAAAACACAAGGGACCAGCTCAGTAGGTATCTACATTCTTCCACCTGCCCCAGCAATTCCCGGGTTTTAGCACAACCACTGAGCTTTCACCACGTTGGAGACCTGGCAAGGCTGTGAGCTGTGCCACAGAACTAAGTGCTGTTTCTGCTAAGAGCAAGGCTGTGGTCTGCTAAAAAGCTTCATCTTTATCTCCTGCTGCTCACAGAAAAAGCCTGATTTGGGTGGACCAGTGCAGCAACTGGGCTCCCAGACAAGCTCTCACACCAAGGCAGACAGGCCGTCAAGCGGCAGCGCCGCTGGGTGACAGGACAGAGGTTCCAGATGGCGCTTTGGGCACCACTGCAGCCCAGCACAAGGCACAGCTTTGACTGGGCTGTGGACAACCAGGAACCCAGAAAGCGGCCAAAGCTCACACTTGCCATGTGAACAGGAACATGAGGAAAGCAGCAATCGGACAGGGTACGTAAGTAACTTCCTTCCCTGGGTCTAGACACTTCCCCTCTTTCACCTACTGAAACGCAGTCTACAAGCAACACAATGGTTTCCTAATGAACGAGGCAGATGCCTGGATAAAGGTTAAAGTGACTGCAAGAGGTCACCAGAACATGCTGTGGCCAGGACTGAAGATTCCCCCCAACACACGTAGTTATTAAGGGGCTCTCACTCAAGGCCCACTCCCCAGTGACAAGCCACTTGTCACACCAACTCCTGAAGCACACAGGGACACGCTGTGCAGTGTGCACCTCTGGCACGCTCCGACAGCGCTAAGCCACAATCCCCCCCATCTCTAGACAACCTCGCACAGTGCTGTGGGGCAGCCCCGCCCACCCCCAGGCTGGAAAAGGACACCAGGACATGTGTGAAAAGGAGCCGACATTGTCTGGATCTCACTGCTAATGAGATCCATGCTCCTACCCCTCACCTGTGTTAGCTAGAGCAGGCAGTACTTTAGAAGCGTTCAGACAATACAACGCTCCTGTTTGTCTGCACCTGGGTGTGACAGTTGAGTAAACAGATATTTTTGTACATCTAAATTGCATTTTAACTCACCTGGTCTGTGTACACATCTGGTGGTACCACCTTAGTGAAGAAGTCTGAGCATACAGCTCCTGCCTGTAGGTAATAGTGCAGGGCTGCTGAATACTGATTTGTTGCTGCAAATAAGCAAAATGAGGTCTTGAAAGTAAACATAACAGTTATTTCTAAGACTCAGATTAACTGTTTATGGAATTATTCATATATATATACAAATCAAGCTGAATTCTACTGGTAAAGTGGCTTGCCTATCATTGTTTAAAAAGCATAGACACCTGGGAGGTATAGCTTTTTGTCTATCTCTGGTTTACCACAATCAGGAAAACTGGCAACGCAACTTCTGTCTTTTGAAAATTACTTTTTACTTTTCAGGTATTTGTTCTTAAAACCATTAACTTTAGACTGGACAAGAAGTTTGCCTTCATTGAACTTTGCATGGGAGTGGTCATGAAGGAGTTCAGTTGGTGTGAGTTAGAGAGGGCCAGCTGATGCCACCACATGCATCTCATGTTCAGCACTGGTTTCACTCCCACTAAGTTCTTACTGAACCAGCATGAAGACAGCCTTCAGGGACTGCTTGTCCACAGAGCTTCTGAAATACAGACCTGACACATGACAGGAAGGCTCTAACCATTGCTCTTTCAGGTATCAGCTGAGGCTCCCTACATAAACACCTTCCTTCTGGGATGCTGTTCCACTTCACAGAAGCAGTAAATTCTGCCAGTTGATAACCTTGAATCACTCTCCCATATATAAGGTGACAGTCCTAAACACTGGATTAAGATCCCTCCCCTCATCCCAAGAATTATAAAGCATCTCCTAGACACATGTGTCTCCTTTGGAAGCAGCAGGCTAGGATTTCTGCACCAAGTCTCACTGCATACGACGACATCCTTCTAGTCTGAAAGGAGATTGGAAATGTGCACCTTGCTTCCTGTGACAGCCCAAAGCATCAGCAAGCGCGTGTCAGAGGCACAGCATGTACCCTAGTTTACTGCCAGAAAAGAACTATCTGGCTTAAATGCTGAATTTCACCAGTGTGGTCTCAATAGACAACTTAAGTGGAAGAAACGTCCAACTACCGTTGAGGGGGGCTATGGCCATGTCCTTCTCTTCTGAAAGTTCATTCTTCAGCACCCACCTCTTTGCACTTTCTCTACTCAGACTTTAAAGCAAGCCCCAGGAACTGACTGGGGAATAATTTAACAAAGCACAGCATCACACAGACTGATTTCCCCAGGCAACCCCAGCCCTGGTTGAGTCTGGGTGAATGTCATGGCACCCAGAGTCTGAAACGCCTTCTGTCTCAATAGTGCTGGCTGCTCACAGCTGAGGAGCAAGGATAAGGACTGGGGAAGTGGCGGGTGAGGACACAACAGCAGCAAAGAGCTTCCCATCACAACCAATACCAGATCAGGAGTTCATGCTTCCTCGTTTACAAATCCTAGACTCTTCCCTATTTGTATTTTATAATACAGACCCTCTCCACTCATCTGCTCCAGCAAAACTGATCTCCAGATTTAAAGCAAGCACTATTCACACAACCTCCCATTCACTTAATAAAAAACTCCGATGTTAGAGGTTTGCATAATTATACTACTCAAGAACCAACTGCACTAAAAAAAGTCAAGTTAATGATGACTCATACAGTAGTTTCCCTTACCCTAAGAGCAAGTCCATGAGCCATCAAAAGCTCAGTCTCTCTGTGGACTCAGACAACCTCCCAGACAAATTCACCTACACTGCTGCATCTGAAGATTTTAAACACTTAAGCTTCTTTTTGTAAGAGGAAACACAAGGAGACCTATATCAAGCAAGCATCAGAGAGGCAAGGTATCCCTACACACATGTTAAAAATAGACACTGGTTTTACTTACCAAAATAGATATCTGCTTGAATAATTAACCAGAAGTGGTTGTTTGCGTTGATAGTCAATGCATAGCTGACCAGCTCTTTTACTGTAACAGCCACAGCTTCAAAGTCCACTGATTGAAGACTAAAAGAAACAACGGAAAGAAAAAAAAGATTCCTAAATTACTCTTTTGGTTTTTTAAACACTAACCTTATTTCCCATCTAGTTTAAGGCCAAAGTACCTTGCACTAAGTGTCAAACAAAAGTAACTCCAGGAAATATTTAGTGTTGACTAAGACTACTGTTGAATTGTTTCAACACAGTAAATCTGAGAAAACCAATACATCCTTCACAGATTTGGACAAAAAGTCAGAACTTTATCTGCAGCTGACACCACAAAATGTTCTGTGCAAGAACATACAAGTCTTGTGAGGAGCAGCTGAGGCAACCAGGGCCATTTAGTCTGAAGAAAAGAAGGCTGAGGGGAGACCTCATCACTCTCCACAACTACCTGGAAGGAGGTTGTAGTGAGGTGGGTGCCAGTCTCTTCTCACAAGTAATATGTGATAGGACAAGAGGAAATGGCCTCGAGTTGCACCAGAGGAGGTTTAGACTGGATATCAGGAAACAATTCTCCAATGAAAGGGTTGTCAAGCACTGGAACACGCTGCCCAGTCAAGCAGTTGAATCACTATCCCCAAACACGTTTAAAAGTTGTGTAGATGTGGTGCTTAGGGATATGGTTTAGTGGTGAACTTGGCAGAGTTAGGTTAATGGTCAGACTTGATCTTAAAGGTCTTTTGCAACCTAAATGTTCTACATGTTCAGTTTCAGAAAGTTTGAATACAACACCTGAAACCACTATGAATTTATCACAGTATCTGCATGAATAGCCACAGAGAGCAATCTCTGGAAACTTGTGGAACTAGCTTGGAAAGGAAGGCTGGGAATGGTTTGGCACATTGCATGGCAGCCTGTCCAAAGTTCATGTGGAATCTTCATTTTTAAAAACATGGTTTTCTCATCCTACTGCTAAATTCTGGCAACACTAAGAACTACTTTCTTCTGCTTGACCTTACAATATACGCTGAAGTCTACATCAGTAATAATGAGACTATTCAATCAGACCAATTCAAGGCAGATTAACCACACTAAGCATCACACTCTCTCTCACAGGAGTTCTCTCTCTCAATACGTATGCAGAATCTAAACCAGTGATGCTCTAGCCTCACAGAGCTGTTAAACTTCATTGGAGAAACACAGTTCAATCCAGCCAGAACAGATCAATACATACCATATGCCACTTAGTATTTTGGCCATTACTCAAACACCTCAAAAAATATTAGTTATTATGTATTAATGTATTATACAGTTCATATAGTTACATATAGCTCAGTAAAGTACATGCTAAAAAAAAAAATAAATAAAAATCCCTCAGTTTGTATCTGCATCGCCATCAGGATCATCAAATTATGAGCAAAAATCTCCATGCAATCAAACCAATCTGCTCGCAAACAGAGTAAGGGTCAGTGATGCCCTTACATGGCAGAAATCACAGTAACACACAGTAACTAATACACAGTAACTGGAACCAAACCAATTGTGTAAATGCACATTTTGAAAATTTTTTTAATTAGTATCTTACTTGGGGATGGATGAAGGCCAGATGGAAATGTGCTCTGCTGCGATATCATTCACAATATCTTCCTACAAGAAGAAAGATGGTAAGAGAAATTACAAGAAGAAACATTTCAAGAAAACCAAGCAAGATGTTTATGATATATACTAACCCGAACATTATGAAGCTTGACAAACAGGGACAATATTGTGGTTAAAACCAATGGTTCCTGTAATGAAGAAAAAAAAAAATCCCATGAACTAACAAAACTCCACTTTCTTCCCTAAGCTTTAAAGCTATGTAAGAAGTTCTGACATCACTATAATTTCCTACTTAAATAGAACAGTATTTTGTTAAGAATCCTGCAACACAAGGACACTATGAGAAAGTTTCTGTAGCAAGCCTTTAATTACTTCAGATTTTCCTGAATAACTCCTTGCATATAAACTTTACCTAGGTTTTACACATCTCGACATTATTGTTGTAGCTAGTGCCTAACCTTAAACTTAAGCTAGGTATACTACAACTTTCCATGCATCTATAAATCCACAAGCTATAAACAATTTCCCCTCCTTTTACTTCTGCTGCTTAGTTATGATCAAGTAGGAACTTCCTTCCCCTTTCAAAAAGAATCTTTACTTCCTGACAGCTGCTCTAAAATACTCTCCTAATGTTAACAGATCTCCACTGTCAGAATTCAGGATACATTTTTTCCCAGGCTATTCCACACTGCTGTATGGAAGATATAGCCAATTCAGCAGTTCTTCACCCATACAAAAACCTATATAGCTGTCGGATTTTCTGGAATTTCACAGAAGTCCAGACAAACGTTACAACAAAAGGAAGTTCTGGTTGCAAAGACATTCTCAAGATCATAACAACTCACCCGAAGCTTTTTGATGAAGGACAGCAATTCACTTCTAAATCAAGAGATATAGATGCTGATGTAAGTAATCATCCATAACAAAGAATTTATGTAAACTTAATACACTGGGAACAAAAGTCAGTAAAGCAAATCTTCACCTGCCAAAATACCCCTTTCACCACTAAGTTTACAAATGCAGGGTATATAAGTGAAAATGTCAGAGCAGATCATTCACTTTTAATACAGTGCCCAGCAAGTTTTACTTTTAAACTTAAAACAGGTTAAAAAAGTATCTGTTATTTCATCAAGTTATAAAAGGTATTGAAATCACTTTGCAGTAAGCCAGCCATTGACTCTGAAAGGGAAAGCAATTAAACTGTGCTGTAATTCTCCAAGCCAGGATTGCACCAGTGCCCTACAGGCTTACAGAAGATGGCACACAGTGATCGTTTGTAACATACATCGACTTCCTTCTCACGCCACATCAGAAGCTGTCACCGTAAGACAATCCAGACAAGCAGTCTGTTCAGAAAAGGTTACACTGCTTCTTTTCCATAATAGCAATGGGGTCTCTGTCCTTTGCTGTTTGAGCCAGAGGGGTCAGAAAAGGTTTGATATCCAAGAGTACACCTGTGCTGCTGCCTTTTCCTTGCCAGAGTATACAACTGACATCTACAGCAAGCACATAGGCTCTTAGGCCCATCCCACAGCAGCATAACCAAAAGCAGTGGGCCTGTAGGCAAATATTAACCCAATTGGCTCAAGCAAGGCAAAGACACAGTCAACAGTTTCACAGGGGCACCTTTTCCAAGTTTTTAACATGGGAAGTTGTCCAACATGCTCATACATTCCAGAATTTACTGTAATACGGAACTTATAATCAGTCTTGGATCTAAGAACAGGATGAAGACATTGAGTGGACAAATCAGAGAGTCCTGAATCAATTGGTCAGTCAAAGCTGGCAGAGGCTAGTAACAGACAGTGAAATTACTCCAGTCAAGAATATTTCTTCCTTCCCTTCTCTCCAGGGGCTCAACTGAAGTAGAATTTCATTTAAAGAGTGAATAACCTTTAGGTTTAGAAACCCGAAGTTAAGTATAGATACCTATGCTGGGATTTAGGCATTTAATTCAGTTATAGAAATAATTAACTGATGAGTCTGCAGAGCTGCTGTATTCAATGTAAAGCAGACCCCTCCAGTCCATCAGCTAAACTGCTCTCTGGATGCCTTTGACTTGACTGGAAGATCTACACCGATTATAAACAGCAGCACAGACATAGATACTTTGGTGTTTGTATGTTGACCTGAATCCCACACACTCCTTTTCTCTCTCCAAAAAGGAAAGCCAACACATCACTAATACCCAACAGCACCAGTGGGCAGACTTTTCACTCAAAAGAGATCTTCAGCTGCTGCCATCACTCCAACAGGGAAATCCAGACAACTTTTGAAGAGAACACAGGGTCACATACACAATTCAAACAATATTTTAAAATAATTTAAGAAAACACACCTGTACATGATGCCCAGTGTAGACTCCCTGTGTTTTATCAAACTCACTCTGCCATCATTCCCTCGTTTGTGCTGGTTGGACACGCTGCAGATTTGTACAACTACCTCCCAAAGGTCTTTAGCTGTCCGTCTACTTTCTTTGGGACCTGGAAGTTCTTTGCACGTAGCAGCCAGCAACTGCCCCAGCTATGCAATGTAGGAGAAAAAAAATACAGTAACTATAAGCTTCTCTGAATATGGACTACAGCAAAGGAATTATCAGAATTTAAAATGGCTAAGCAAGTGATTTTAAGCTACAAACTACAAAGCAAAGCGACTAAATCTTGCAGCAGAGGACACTGACGAGGAACCTGGAGGACAGGAATTAAACAACAGAGGATTTTTCCTTTTATTGGTTTTGTTATGGTGTTTATTTCCTTTCTACAGGCTCTAGAAAACAAAGTTTTACACTCTACTTAAGTATACTGCATAAAACCTAAAGCCCATCAAATGTAGCTTTACAAAGACTGGCTCCCTAGAACTCCCTTAACTTTCGTATAACAATCTGAAATGGAACTGGCATTCTCTGCTATACAGAAAAAGCTGAACCTCAAAATGGAAATTAGGAAATACCACAGGTAAGCACAGCAGGCCAAAAATGAATCTGTTCTGTAATGTGATCTCCATCCAGCTTCACTGCCTGACTTTGCAGTAGAAACACTGCTGTAAAACCATTCTGAAAGCAGAGTTTCAGAAAAGGCAGTACTTGAATGTCTCCAGAAATTCAATCCTAGTGTTGTGTCAAAAAATGGAACCATTACAGTACATTTGGAAAATAAGTGTCTTAGGAACACAGAAGTGGCCAGATGGGAAGCCTGAGATCTGTATGCTTCTCACACTCCTTACGTGAATCCAGTCTGAGTTCCATCTGAGAGGAGAGCCCTTTATGGAGGTGCTATAGGGTTTTGATCAGCTTATGGATCACAACCACACACCTGATGCTTACAGAACCAACCTCAGCTGGTTGCCAAGAAGGGCTAAGATGCAGCTTGTTTCATCTGTTCTTGCAGCACAGCCTCCATGTCTTTTGTCAACCATAACACTTGTTGCTTAGCCCTGCTATCTGCCACACCAGACTGAATTCATTATAGCCACATATATTGCTTTTCAAAGTACAAAAGACTTCAACAGGAAAAAGTCAGTTACAGCTTGACCAGCCATTACCTTCACGTAAGGGTTAGTCTGAACCAGAGATAATGGAACTTGCATGGTCAAGTACTCATTCTCACACCAATTTAACAGGAAGGCAACACATTCTTCAGCTATAACTTGTCGAAGAGGAACATCTGGAAGAAAAGGGGTTCTTTGCTTAACTTTCTTTTTTTTTGGAGAGACAGCATTATATGCAAACAAGCAAAACCCATTCCCTCTAGCCATTTCTGTCCCATATCTATCACACAAAAACCACAATGCTTAGCCCTACAAGAGGCCTCACCTCTGAAAATCAGGAGCAGCAACAGCTTCCTCTAACCACAGCAGTACCACATAACTCCCTCAGTGAAACCATGAGGACTGCTTTAAAAACTAGCAGGACTTTTCAGGTGAAAATGCAGACATGTTTATGTCTGTTTAGACTGTTCAGCTCCTTTAAGTGGCACTAAACAGAAACTGTCAGGTTTTGGCAGTATGTGGCATCAGGATGTTGTTGTTCTCATTTCCATCTTCTACAAACTAATCAAACTTCTTAAGACTCGCTAAAAACAGTGTCAAACTTCACTATTGTGCATGGTAAATATAAAACACAAAGTTGGTTTTTTTCTCTTTCTCTCAAGCTCTGTAGTTTATGGGGTCCCAGGAAAGACAGCAATATACTTACCAGGTACTCTCATTTCCAAATATCCTCGGACTCTGCTTATAAGATCAGAAGGAGGACGTTCTCCAGAAGCACCTGGTCCAGCTTCATGAGTGTAAATGTCCAAAAGTAGCATTTCATTCAGCATGACTTGACGGAGTTTTGGAGAAAACTCTGTCACAAGCTCCAAGCAAGCAGCAAAAAGCTGTTTAGCATGGACAAAATCCTGCAATACAAAGGATATACATTAATGATTCCTAATGGATTCATAAGGAAAAAGACTAAGAGTTAAAGTGCTGTTCAGCTCTAGCCCGGCTGAATGAGCCTCAGTATCCATTAGATGCTCAAGTATCTTGCAATTATTTACATTTTTGAGTCCTTTGGACTTGCTGTTAAGCTCAACTGTTCCAATAGTTCCCAACGTTTCAAACACAACAAGTTTAAAGAAAAATCATACCAGAAGTAATTTCTGGTATATTAGGTACAGATTGGTTTTACCCACAGTATTGTCAAATACAAGGAAAATAAAAGAGCATTTCAATAAATTCCTTAGTTAACAGTTCACCAAAAGAACAGCCACATCATATCAGTATGTCAAATCACTGCTGGGTTTAGATGCAACATGATTTAGTACATCATAATAAAAACTTCGTAGAAATGAGATCATCTCCAGGCCCAACTCACCGGAAAACCATCATCCTTGCTCTACTGAGGGAACTCTGAGACAGAAATATTTAACCATTATATGACACAGAGCTTCTTACTTCATCTCCCACACCTCCCAGTTTTTCAATTCTTATTCTCAAAAAGGGCTTTCCATATTTTCAGTGTTGTTAAAATTCAACTGTCCAAACTAACTCACCAGTAACTTCAGACAGCTTGCTCACCTTAATCACACAGCAGTGTAATCCCTTCGCCATAAGGATGTAGACCAAATCCCTAGTCAGATTGTCTTTAATTCCTAAAATAACATTGCCGTAAACATTTGGTACTTCCCACTGGGAGAGAGATACATAGGACATTTGCATAGAAACAAGTTTTAGAATTCACATCACTGCTTAAAACAAAGAAAACTCAAATACTAAAAATGATTCACATCTAAATGCCAACTCTCTCATTTTTACATCTAATTAGATGAATTGCTCATATAGAAGTACAATAAAAACTGGTACTCTAGTTTGTTCATACTCTGAATACACAATAAGTGGGAGGGGGAAAAAAACAAGACAACCAAGAGACAAGAAATTCTTTCTTAAAACCCCCCCTACCACTCTTTTCCTCTCCTGCTCCCTGCTTCTAATAACAAGAATTTAAATAATATTGCTAGTCAGAACACTGAAAGCAGAAACTACAGAAATTTGGTTTTGCACAAGGAAAGCTTGTGATACAGGTGGCAATTCCTTAAAACAAAGGTTATACATTTTGTTGTAAAACTTCTCATAGATAATGGGAGTTTAGATGCATATGGTCATTCTTATTAACCACCGTTATGCAGAGAGGAGAGGGGAAAAAAAAATAAATCACATTGAGGATCTATGACAAAATGTTTATTGTTCACCGCAATGTGATACCTAAACCAGTCCTTGAACCACACTCTCTTATGAGCACATGAAATAAATTACCTTATTTGAAACTGTCCAGAATTGTCGTTCTGAAGTCATACCATGCAACTCAATTAAGATCTGGCGAATCCTCCAAGGATCTACTGACAATATGAGCTGATGTTCAAGCTGGCCGATACTGACACTCGCTGAAGCTAAGAAGCAAAGCAATCAGGACTCAGTGCACTCTGTAAGGTAGATGCTTACACTTCTTTAGTACTTAAGATTTTAAACATAACACAGTATGAACAGCTGATACATCAATGTTTTGTAGGCTCCATACATCCTTTCATGTCCTGCCACAAACACACTTCTCAGCTCCTGACCTAAAGGGCTGCTTGCAATGCTCCCCTTTCCTCACACCAACAGCTCTGAGTATTCCTCTACCCTTGCTACAGTAAAGCAATAGGTTCAAGATCTGCACCAAAACATGTGTTCCTTATCTCCTTAGTGAAAATGTGCATTTTCACAACTGGCTTAAGTCAATGCAAGGCTGTATTGGAACTGAAAAGGCAAGTTCTTTCCAGCTCCAGTCACCATCTGGCACCTCTTATATTAGATTTGACTTGTGCAGCTGTACAGCCAGTCAGTTATACTGGGAAATGAACCAGCCGATAAGATATGTGCTTCACTTTGGTAGCTTTAAAGCTTCATCCAGACAGTACCCCTGGTCCAGCTCACCACACAGCCACACAAACATTAGTGCTAGTTCAGAGGCAGGGTGCCCTTTCTGGGAACAGCTGCCACAGCCAGACGCAGTTCAAACCAACCACCACACCTCTCACTTGGTCAGCTACAACAGATTCATTTGAGTGTATCTATTAGATTCAGATGAGGTACAAACAAGTAACAGTCATCTTCTTGACCAAGTAAGACATTCACCAACTAACAATGGGAATTATTCTCTCTAAACTTTTTCGGAGAACAGACCTGCACACAATAAGCTCAAGCATGGAAACAAGTAGCTGCCTGCATGTAAGCTAATGGAAATGCTGTGAAAGTTACCTGGGATATCATAAAATGAAGTCACAGGTTTTGTGCACAGGTTGATTCGAGGAGATCTCTTCCGCATTTGATCAATGAGCAGCTTCCGTTCATCATCTTTCAGCAATTTTATGAACAGCTCATGAGATGAAATCATGAAGACCAGCTGAAGATCTTCCAACCCCAAACACAAGTTTCTAAACAAACAAACAAAAAAGTTAATACCTGAGCATGAAGAAGCTGCTTATTCTTCCAGTTATAAGTCCTCAAAACACTTATTGTGCTGCATTACATCGCTTACAAAGTGTAAATTCATGTTATCTTAATATGGGTACATACTTCAGAAATGCTGCCATTTTTCTCTTCGATGCTTCAGAAGCATTTTCCAAGTTTATTGATCTTGAACAAACCTGGGAAACAAAACAGAAGAAAACAATTAAACAGCCCCTTAGAACTCTTAAAATAGTTACAGTGTTACTGCCCAGTTTTCTGGCTCAAAATTAGCATCAGCCAGTAGCCTTCTCCCTCAAGGGAGGCAACAAAGTTATCTGATAAACACCATAGCCATCACAGATGGGTCAGTTTCTTTAAACCTGCACACAAGACAAGCTGTTTCCTACAACTGTGACCCTCCCTCAGGCACAATTCACATTCCTTTTGCCTTTTCCTCTGGTATTTAGGTGTGCTGATGCCGAGTGCCACAGCATCACTTGACCTCAAAGATCATTAAGTACATAACAAAGCCCTTTTACACAAGTTTAAAAATTAACCAACATTTCTAAGTGCAAAACAGTAAGATTCACTAAGACTTGATTTTTTTTTTTAAAAAAGCAACACCTGAAAGATAACTATCTAGTTGAATTTAATTGCCAGCTTGCAAGAAATTTTTTTATAAGTATGTTTATGTCCTAATATGAACAGCTGATGGAACAGCTTTTACTTGCTCTCAACAGAGTACTGTCAGTCAGTATTTGATGTGACAAGCAAAAGAGAGGGCTCAAAGTAAGAAGATATGAAAATAAGAGTAACACAACAAAAGCAGGAAGTTTAATTAGAGCAATAATAGTTTCCTAAAAAGTTTCACTGAGGGTAACGCTTTAGGTCTCAAACACAGTAACTCAGGATCATTTCATGAGACCCTAACTTTTACAACACAGCTGGTAAGGGAAAGTGGTCCTCTTCAACATACACTTCTTTTTGTAGCATCTCTCTCCATCTTGGAGAATTTGTTTCTTCGTTCCTTGAAAACAAACATTCAACAATATCTCTATATAATTTAATGACATCAGGAACAGCAATTTCAAATCCAGGCTGGTCAACACTGGTCTCTCCCCAACGGATAGAAGCTGAGCTATTACCATAGAGGGAAGGCTGATTAAAGAGCGTAATTGCACTAACTGTGAAGAAGTTGAACAAAGTTTGAGATGCTACCTTACAAAGTATTTTTTCTCTGCTTCAGAAATCTGAGCATTACTTGCAATAATAATGTAGTTCTATGGGGGAAGATCTCACTAAATACCATTTCCCTTCGAATTTTGGGTAATTTCTTACCTCAAGAAGGAAGTCTATTTGCTCTTTGCTAGGCTTCAGGAACAGCAGACAAAACTGAACATCGATTGTTTGACCCTGCAATACATCGCAGACTGTGTTGCACACACAGACTTTGAAACAAACTTCATCCAGAGCATCATTCCTGCAAACAGAATGAAAGATCACAGAACATCTCTGACAAAAACAGAGCTGGTATCACAGCAAAGCTTCAGGTGCCAGATCCCAAGACAAGTTTGGAGCACATAGCCCTGTCTAAGATTGCAGTTTGCAGAATTGCAACCTTGGACAGAATTGCAATTGCAGAAAAATTTTACTAAGGATCTACTTCAGTTTACCCAGGACCTCCCTTTCTTGAAATGAAAATTCCCTCCCAGTCCACAGCTATGTTTCACACAGATTTCATTACTGCTTCAGCCTGAGCACCACTGGAACTCCAACTAGAGCAGTGCAGCTGACACAAAAGATGCACCACTTCTTGGCAAGCATGCCCTGACCATGGCTGGCAGTCCAAAAGACTTCAGGAATATTTATGCATCTCAGAATACACAATCATTGGACAAAAATAAAAACAAATAACCAGAACCTATGACTTCCTTCTCTTAATCCTTCTCTGTGTGTCTTGACTAGATTGCAAAGTCATACTCCTCTATCAAGCTCTGTCTAGTGCTCATCACTGAAGGTGCTTTCTATCAGCCCTATCAGAGATGAAAATACCCCTACACAGTGCTAAACTACAGCCTCTAAGCTTCTTCGAAGAGATGTTTATTTGACTCTTCTCTAGCTGAAGTGAAAGCTGAATTCAGTAACTACTAAGTTGTTACACAAGAGGCTGTCACCATCAATCCTTCTTTTACCCTAACACGTTTGTAAAACTGAGCCTCTCTCACTTCTTCAACTGAAATACTTGTAGGCACCTTCCCTTCAGAGAATTATCATCATTATATGGAAATGCTTTCCATACAGCACTGACTCAAGTGGCTAAGTTCCACGGAAGGTTGAACATTGGCTGTAGCCATGTGCTCAGCATTTATCAGTCAGGCACATTACAAGGGCAGCTTGTGAATGGCTCCCAGTTCTCTCCACTTACCGTAATTTTTTTATTATTATTATTGTACATGTACCATATTAATCCTTCAGCCCTGGCCTAGTTCAGCAGTGCACAAGGCTCCTCATCACAGATAACTACACTGCTAATGTTCCCAATGAAGTACACATCTCCTACAGTATTACTGCTTAGCATAGTTAGCCTGATCAGCTTGGGCTTCAAGTTTTAGAAGATTCCCAAAGATTCATTAACTTAAGTTATAATTTTTTTGTATATATACATACACACACTATAAATTATGACATAGAAAAAAACAACCAGTGAAGTGGTAAAATTCAGTTCTAATCACAGAATGGTAGGGAAGGGCCCTTTGAAGATCTAGTCCAACCCACCTGCTAAGCTAGGTTTGCCTAGATCATGTTACACAGGAACATGTCCAGGTGGATTTTGAA
>VYZX01024633.1:237449-249458 GCA_013401335.1 Brachypteracias leptosomus
TTTGAAGAGGTCAAAGTTAGCTCTCCTCAAGTCCAGGCTGCAACCCTACTGACTGCCCTGTTTCTTCCTCACATGATCCTGAACTCTACCATCTTATGGTCACTGCAGCCAAGACTGCCCCAACCAGACCTTCTATGTTCATTACTACAAGGTCCAGCAGCATATTTGTCCTCATTGGCTCCTCCACCACCGTCACTGCTATGACACATTGGATTTTTTCCATATATATGGCCACAGATACACCACAACATAGTTCCTCAGTTGGAAGACACAGTTTAGAATATTGCTGACAGAAATAAAGGCTGAAGTTTCTTGGATGTAAATAATTTGTTGCTAGAAGATTTTGTATACTTTCCGTGAAAAACATAACTCATGAAAATGGCTTTTTATCATAACTGAACTTACCCTTGTTGAGCTTTTTGGAAGAGTTCTCTCAGCACTGATTGCCTGAACTGAACAGGTAAACTGAGGGTTAGATTATCTTCAAGGAATATCTTCACTAAGTCCTATAACACAAATACAGTTGGAATAGTCAATGGATAAAGCAAAAGATAAAGTCATTTTCTATCTGGTAAAACAGATCAAACTAACAGAAGCAGTCTGCACCCATACGTAATACTAAAATTCATTAAATAATCAGAAAGGGACCAAACAACAACAAAGTTCTCTATCATCAGAGAATCAAAACAAAAAAATCCAAAGTTGCAAATCTCAGCAATATCATTCCCTAAAACCCAAAGAATTAGATTCTACCTGAAAATTCCACACATTGGCCAGTGGGAATTATTTACGTTGTATAGAATCCAAGACTCTAATATATATCAGATTATGCTATATTCCTATATACATGTTCTAAACCAGTATACTAATGGTTAATTGAACACAAACTTATTAAAATCCCTATCAGTTCAGGTGGAATCATCCACATGGAATGATAAAAACCCTTCAAGTGTATGTGGATTTATTTAAGCTCCCTACCTGATAGTTGCCAGATTTCATACAGTTGTGGATTTGACTATAAGGAGTTGCGTGTTGAGCTGCATCATCAGAAGATGAGGTAAGAACTCCACAAGCTTGACAATACCCAGCTAACCGTTCCTCATCTATGGTAAAATGAAGCGATGATGAACCATTCTGAAAAGTAAGTTAATCAAATCTTAGTGGCCAAAATACTATGAAACATAAGCTTAACTCAGAAACACAAAAAGACTCACAATTTCCCCAAGTGACAGTAAAACAACAAGCAAGCTTAGGCCATGCTTTGTCTATTTAAATAAAAACCTGAGTTTTGCAGTTTTGGGAATATAAATATGAAGCAAAATAAAAAGAGGAAGCATACTTTAATTGTAAATTTAAATGTTGTATTTTTTGAAGTCAGAACATAGACAATCTGATTGTAAGAGAAAGTTAGATAAAGAAAAACAATAGGAAGTGCCGTATAGTTACCTTCCTCAAAAACACATCACAACAATCAAACTAATACAATGGACACAGAATGTACTGTTCACTCGAGTTAGGATTAGTACCAGAGATGTTATTCTTGCATTTCTTGCATCAATACAATTTGTGTAAGGGAACATCTGTTACAAAATGTAGAACAAAGCAGCAGTATATTGCAGCTGATTAACAATCTCAAACAAGGCACAATGTAGAAAAAACTCCAAAAACTGCTGTTAAAACCCACAGTTTCTTTAGAAACTACATGTACCTTTAACAGTTATTAAATTGCTAGACAGAAACAAAAATGTAGACAAGTTTTTTTAGAAGAGTTGAACACACATGCTAATAAAACACTCATTACCTTTGCAATCAACTCCTTTGTTCTGAAAAACTTTTCTTTAGCATTTTCATGAACAGCTGCATTTGTAGATCCTTGTTGAAAATAGATTGCACCCAAATCATAACAAACCTGCAAACAGCATTGATATAAAATGCATTATCTTGGAAATTCACGTAACTAAGATTAAGTATTTCAGCTCAAACTTTATACATAAACTACTTCTAGTTTTATCTCACGTACTGACAAGACACTGCACCCCACATACTTCAATTGTTTCCTCTAACTGCAATTTCAGTACAAGTAATTCTGCACAGATGCTACAAAATTGCAGAATGGTTTCCACACCATGTGAAGAACACTACAATAAGGTGTCCTTGACATGTAATGGTTTACTCCAGAGAGGGGGGGAAGTGAGGGGTTGGGGGAAGCAACAATATTTACACTGTTGATGAGAAGTTGTAAAAATGTAAAAATGAAGTCAACAATATCTCATTGCATTAAAAAAGCATATGAAATATTAACAGAAAGATACTGTTTATCTCAAAAATATTACTTAACAATTTGCCTAAAGAAAACGATTAAAATTTGAAGTTTTAGTGTAGAACATAAGCTACCTGGCACTCTATCTCCTCTGTGCTGATTTTCAGTCCAGCTGTGGAACTCTCAGTTTCTCCATTCACCATACCAGGCTCCATGGCTAACAAATCCAGAGTTCTTATAGTGTGGACATAAAGATCTTTGTTTAATTTAAGTGCTCCTTCTAGGACAAGGATAGAATCAGCAGCCTGCTCTTTCAACTGTAATAGTGCAAATGAATTGAAAAAAAAAAACAACCTTAGCTTTGGGTTTAAATTAACACTAGAAATAAAACAATACAGTAAAAGGATAGTAAGAAAAATTGTCCTTATGCATCTGTCTTAGCATCTGCTCCTCTGTTTCTTGTAAAATAAAGAAATTTGTGACTTCTACATCAGTTCCAGGTACTCAAGAGGAACAGAATCAAACCCTTAATTCCAACTAAAAGGAAACATTTTTCTCCATTTCATGTACACCTTTGGAGCATTAAGGTATGCAACAGTCAAACTGGTAAATTTTCGGTTATTGTTTCACAGCTGAAACAAAACCAGCCTCTACATGAACAGCAAGATTTTTTCAAAAATCCTGATGAATTGGCAAAACAAACATAATTCATGCTCATCTATTGGAAAAAATACAAAAAAGTAAGAAATTGTAGAAAATGCGTAATACAAATTCCTTAGCTGATTCCAAGTAGTACAAAAGTAGGAAAATGAGCCAGGCTAATTATGGAAGCAGAGGGTTTGTTCTTCCTCTTTCTTGCTTCTCTCAAAGGGAAACACTTTAAGCACAACTAGTATCCTGTTGAAAGCTACATACAGAAAACACTCAGCTCCTAAAATATTTTTTTAAAAGGACTTAAGTGTTCTATTTTGCTGCCATACAATTCTGCAGCTCGAGGGTGGTATGGTCTTAATTACTAATCACATACTGATTAAGGATGGGCTGATGAAGGAACACTTCAATCAGACAAAACAAATTCCATACTACACTCACCGCAGAGACAACACTGTCCCAAATCCACACAGTGCAACTGCAGCAAATAGAAATCTACTGACTCCACTGATTGAGCTGCTGTTTTTTATTTCCTCTCCATCTATATTTACATGTAAATTGAAGCAACAAGCTGGCGGGGGGAAGAGGGGTCAGAAACTCACCACTTTCAAAATATTTTCAGTTAGTTCTTTTTCTTGCTGCATTTGATTCATCCTGGAAAATTGAGAGAAAAGGTCAGGACTTCAAATATAAAGCAAACCTGCACTTATTTTACTTCATGTTCTAGACCACACCAATTCATTCATGGTAAGTTTTGCTTAATTACATTTTAAACCTCATTATGCAGGACTACTGACTGTTCTTATCTGTATCTGCAACAGAATTACAGAAAAGATTGTTTTGAATGAGACTGTGATTCAATAAAATGGAAGTTACAAATTTTTCATTGCTCTTTGAAAAACAGATTACTAATCTTAGCAAAACCATCATGAAGAAATCTGCTTCCATGGCCTCAAGTCTCTTGAGGCTTCAATACTGAAATCTTCGAGCATGCACCAGGGGCAGAAGTGTATTCATATATTTACCCATACAGAAGTTTTTGCCTCAGGATCAGATTTTGATATGTATAGGACAAGACAAGATTTATAGTAAAATGAGGAGGAGTAGTATTTTTAATCAACATGCTTACCAGACTCTCTCAAACAAGTACGGCCTAATGTTAACAGTAAAAAATTAGGGTAAAAGGCATGAGAAGTACCACTGAGATACTCCCAACTTCAGTGGAGAAATTTATAATTTAAAAGTCAAGAACAGGTTGTAACTAAAGCCACGTAACTTCTAGAATGCAAAATGAATTTTGACTTTAAATTACAAGTTATTGCCTAATGAAGCAAACGAAAATACTTCATTATTTCTCAGGTTATCATACATAATGCAGAGAATTGCTGTAATAAAACACCTGTATTAAGCAAGCTCCTGTAAGTTAAAACAGGATGCAAGAAACATACCCTGTCTAAACTAGAGAATAAGCATTCCACCCAGGCAAACTTCCATCTTCCTTTTTCCCATGACTTTTCATGCCTCTATGAAGTCACAGATGATAAGAGTGGAACAACAGCCAAGTACATATATGTATCAATCATGTCTGATAGGAAAACAGGAATATATTTGAAATAAATGCAAGTTTTCTATGCTACAAATAGTCATTTTAAGCAACTGTTATAACATACACTTAGAAATTACGTTTCTGATCACAATATATACACAAAATCCAAATGAACTATACCTGTAACTTACACATTTAATTGAGGTGGACCAGGTTTCACTTGCTTTACAGGAAAACTACTTTGAACGATGGTCCTTATGGCCCTACGCAGGGGAGAAAATTAAGCAAAGAATGGTATTAGCCTTACAAGTGTAATAAACAGACTATATGCCTCTTAAAAATACCAGTTTATCATTTCAGATACATTATACCATTAGAACACATCCTCTACTCAAAAGTACACCTAGTATTTAAGAAAGGCTCTTATGGCCGTAGCAAGCTAAAAGACAGCAAGATTGTTACCTTTATAAGGTGACAGTTCAAACCACTACCCTATTTTTTTAGGGAACAAAACCAGCTGTAGAATAGCTGTTCAGAGTCAGCTCCTCACTATAACCTACCTACAGATTACAAAATTATTACTGCTTTGAGATTCTTTCTCCTTCTGTGTACAAGTATATAGATAGCAGAAAACATTGCTTTGTTTTACTGAGACTTTGAGATTACTGCCTTAAAGTAACTTACCATCTGTTGTAGAGCAGTATTGCCATTGCAGTGGTTGGAGGCAAGCTGGACAGATCTACATCCACATGTTTAGTTCCTGGGGGAACTTTGCTGATACAGAGAAGTTCATTTAGTAGCATGTTCAATACAGGAACAGACAAGCTATCAAAAAAAAACAAAAAAAACAAACCCAGAGAGAGAATCAGATACTTCACTTAACTCTACTTATGGAATGTTTAAGTAATACACACTACTATTCAGTATTATATTATTACTTACCATCCCATGGAAGCAAGGGTAGTACAATGATTTAGCATGATGAAATGCTCTGTATCCAATCATGTTCTGGATCAGGCATGTGAAGCAGTTACCAGTATGACCAGTGTAAGTTAAGCCCAAGTGGGAGGTTGCCCTGACAGCTGAATTACTACCATGCACCACTGCATTAGTCCACACAGACAAAGCCCCAGATCAATCCAGTTGCCTGTAACAGCAGGTCCTAACAAGAAATTCTTTCCAAAGCAGTCCCAGATCATACTTCCAGAAGGTAATCAACCACAACTCCCCTACAAATGTAAAGGGAACATTTCTCTGTGCTTCATGGCTTATCTTCCTTTCTGCAGCATTCAGTAGCAAACAGTGAAGTTGAGGCCAGCAGCTGCAACAGAGCACTGCAGAGCACTGCAAGCTCTACTATGTAAAATATACATTAGCTGGGACAGAATCTCCCTTGATAAAATGAGAAAGCATGTAGAATGGATTGTTTCGCTTCAATCTTTGGAGGCGTAATTTAACACAACTGAAACACTACTACTAATTTAGACATTATTTGAAATTAGAAGTGATCAGTTAATGCTAATTTGCATTTTTTGCAACCAGTGAAACTACACTTTAGCAACTAAAGTCAGAATTCACGTTTAACAAATTTTAGGTCTTGTGTTATACCAGACTTCAGGTCTGTTATCAAACTACCATTTTAAGGTAACAAACACTGGTTTTACTATGTTAGGTCCAGGAATCTTGTTTTCATTGGCAAGAGTAGAATATCATTCAACTGTTTACAACAGCAGAAGTTTTAGAAAAATCCTCGGCTCAAGCTGTTATTTTATTCATTTTTAACTACCATAACCAAAACTTTGGGTATAATCAGTTAAAAAACAAAAGCATGTTTCTTAATTAAAAACAGTATTAGCCTTCACAAGTTAACAGAACAAGAAACCTCTAACTACTATACAGAGATGCTAAATTAGCAATTGAAATGACTTCAGATTGGTTTTCAAATAAAACCACCTCAGATGGAAAAACCAATCCTATTAAAAACCAGAATCAGCTCAATAGTATCATACTGTAAGGATTTCTCAGTCAGGATTATCCCTGCATTTTAAGAAGGTACTAATTGACAGAAAATACATTATGAATAAACATCACTATAAATTCCACGAGAAGGGATGCAGCCAGTAAAAAGGAAGAAATGAAACAAGCCCTGACAGTAACTTGACGGAATATAGTTTTTTCAAAATAGTTCTGAGATTAAAAAACTTCTACATAATATCATAAAGAACACACGATTTTCAGATAAACAAGAAAAATAATACAATATAAATGACTTTTTTTAAAGAAACTAAGATACTCAGAGTCAATGCAACCTTTACCTAATGAAGATCTTTCTTCCTCCAGGGTGTCTGAAAGCTTTAGTGTCTTTATCAGTGATCTGTACTTGGCACTGGTGAGGCCACATCTCAAATACTGGATTGTTTAGGGCCTCTCACTACAAGGTAGACATTGAGGTGCTGGAGCATGTCCAAAGAAGTGCAAGAAAACTTGTGAAGGAGAACAAGTCTTATGAGGAACAGCTGAAGGAACTGGGGTTTAGTCTGGAGAAAAGAAGGCTTGGGGGAGACCTCATTGCTCTCTACAATTACTTCAAAGGAGGTTGTACAGAGCAGGTGTCGGTCTCTTCTTCCAAGTAATGAGTGATAATACAAAAGTAAACAGCCTCAAGTTGCACCTGGGGAGGTTTAGATTGGACATTACAAAAAACTTCATGGAAAGGTTTGTCCAGCATCAGAACAGGCTGCCCAGGGAAGTGGTGGAGCCACCATTCCTGGAGATATTTAAAAGACGTGTAGATGTGGTGCTGGGACATGGTTTAGTGGTGATCTGGCACTACTGGGTTAATGGTTGGACTCGATCTCAAAGGTCTTTTCCAACTTAAATGATTCCATGATTCTATGGGAGTACAACTGTTGCAAGCATTGCCCCAGTGAGATTTTACAGTGCTGAAGTGCAGCTCCCTAACATGCTTAACACTGCCAGAGTAAACGAGTTCCTAACTGTTCTACCTCATCAGACCATTCAGCAGCCGAAATTATTTGGCTTAAAAAACGCAAAGGAAAAATGCAAAGGTGGAGTTTGTTTTAACCATCATCAGTTCAGTGATCTAGTTCACAGATACATGGAGTTCTTTACTTCAACAAAACAGAAGCAAGACTTCAAGCATGTCAGAATGGCAAAATTTAAGCTAGTTTTGTCACTGAAAAAAACATAACCTCAAACTCATCTTCATGCAGTTTAGATGTGCATGTCTTACTGTCCAAGACTCACTATTCTTCCTCTCTAAACACTATTGATTTGCTCAGACATTGCTTTTATCAAAACCATCTTCTAACTCACAGATGAAATCAAACTTGATTTCAGTTGTCACACCCAAGATGCTTCTCAATGTAAGGAAGATACTGTCAAAAAAGGGAGCAGGACAGATTTCCATTCATTAAAATAAAGATCTTAAGCCACTTCAGTTTAGCAATTTCAGCATGAAGATGTACAGACTGTACCTTTTCTCCAATACATCCAAATCCCACTTCAGATGAGCAGCAACTTTAAGAGCAAGAAGTTTTAAAATGCGGTTTCTTTTATTATCAGGTGGTGGCTGGACTTGGTTCTGTTCATTCACTGATGGTTTCGAAGCTTGTTCCAAGAACTGAACAATCAGTTGTACAGGTGGTGGATCTGCAAAAAACACAATCACTCTTCAAATTCTTTGTAAGCCCAGAAATTAATTTCTGGCTGCAGCTATGAACAGGATCTTACTGCCTTGCCATTCATACAATTGACATTGTCACCTGGCAGATTCTAATCCCACAGCATGTTTTGCTTATGCTGACTCAAATCATACTATTAACAAATCTTTGTTTAGTCTTCAAGCTTACTTGGCCATGGTAACCACACTCTCATACTTATTTTCACTATTTTTTATTAATTATGTTTCAGTACTTGCACCTACAGAAAATAAATGTTGCCTATTGAAATTGCACGTTACTTATCGTAAAAAAACATACCTACCTGTACTTCTCCTCCGTATTTTAAAATACATTTACAAACTGCTGGTACTTCTGAATATATTTAGAAAATATAAAAAAAAAAAAGGCAGCGCCCCTAAAAAATCCCTCCCTTACAATAAGACAGTCTCTCCAGTATCACAGAATGTTAGGCATTGGAAGGGACCTTGAAAAATCATCTAGTCCAATCCCCCCGCCGGAGCTGGATCACCCAGATCAAGTCACACAGGAACATGTCCAGGCAGGCTTTAAACATCTCCAGAGAAGGAGACTCCACAAACTCTCTGGGCAGCCTGTCCCAGTGCTCTGTCACCCTCACTGTGAACAGGTTTCTTCTCATATTTATGTGGAACCTCCCGTGTTCCAGCTTACACCCATTGCCCCTTGTCCTATCATTAGATGCCACTGAGAAGAGCCTGGCTCCATCCTCCTGACACTCACCCTTTACATATTTATAAACACCCCTCAGTCTCCTTTTCTCCAAGCTAAAGAGGCCCAGCTCCCTCAGCCTTTCCTCATAAGGCAGATGTTCCACTCTCTTAATCATCTTTGTGGCTCCGCCCTGGACTCTCTCCAGCAGTTCCCTGTCCTTCTTGAACTGAGGGGCCCAGAATTGGACACAATATTCCAGATGTGGTCTCACCAGGGCAGAGTAGAGGGGCAGGAGAACCTCTCTCAACCTACTAACCACACCCCTTCCAATACACCCCAGGATGTCATTGGCCTTCTTGGCCACAAGGGCACATTGCTGGCTCATGGTCATCCTGCTGTCCACCAGGACACCCAGGTCCCTTTCCCCTACACAGCTTTCCAACAGCTCAGTCCCCAACTTACACTGGTACCTGGGGTTGTTCTTGCCCAGATGCAAGACTCTACACTTGCCCTTGTTATACTTCATTAAATTTCTCCCAGTCCAACTCTCCAGCCTGGCTAGATCACGCTGAATGGCAGCACAGCCTTCTGGTGTGTCAGCCACTCCACCCAGCTTTGTGTCATCAGCAAACTTGCTGACAGCACACTCCATTCCCTCATCCTAGTCATTAATGAGTATATTGAATATATTGAATAGTACTTTTGAGTTTCTTCAAAAAACAGAGGCCATATGACAGAATCACAGAATGGTGGGGGCTGGAAGGGACTTCTGGAGACCTAGCCCACAGGTCAGTGTCAGAATGCCCAGCTATGCTGGCAGCCCTGCCCCTGATATGGCACATGTCCTACAGAAAGTATGGCGGTGACTGGGGTTTCTCATGTCATGGGGTGATGTTCCCAGGAGGGAAGTTCCTCTGTTAAAAGGTAGAATGGGATGTGTTCCCCACTCTGCAACCATACACTGGGGTGGAAGGTCCTTCCTCAGCCCCTGCATGGCCTTCAACTTCAGCAAAGGAGTCAAAGGGCATCTTACTGAAAAACAAAGCACCCTGCTGATCTGCCCAGGAGGACTCCAGAGGATGCCTCTGTAAAGCTCAGCCAAGCCGTGGGGCACAGGAGCTGTGAGTCTCACCCAGCATGGAGAAGAGAAGGCTCCAGGGAGACCTTCTTGTAGCCTAGCAGTATCTGAAGGGGGCCTACAAGAAGGCTGGGGAGGGACTTTTTACAAAGGCCTGTAGTGATAGGATGAGGGGCAATGGCTTCAAACTGGAAGAAGGGAGATTTAGATTGAAAATTAGGAGGAAATTCTTCACTCTGAGGGTGGTGAGACATTCAAACAGGTTGCCCAGAAAAGTTGTGGTTGCCTCCTCCCTGGAAGTCTTCAAGGCCAGGCTGGGCAGGGCTTTAGGCAACCTGGCCTGGTGGGAGGTGTCCTTGCCCACAGCACAGGGGTTGGAACTAGATGATCTTTAAGGTCCTTTCCAATGCAAACCATTCTTTGATTCTATGTTCCAGTCCCCTCATCAGCCTCGTAGCATTCTATCAGATTGTCCAGTAGTTCCCTGTCTCTTGAAATGGGGAGCCCAGAACTGGAGACAGTACCCCAGATGTGACCTCACTAATACAGTGTAGAGAGAGAGAAGAACCTCCCTCAACCTGCTGGTCACACTCTTCTTAATGCACCCCAAGATACCACTGGCCACCTTGGCTATAAGAGCTCACTGCTGGCTCATGGTTAACTTACTGTCCTGCTTTCCAGCAGCTCAATTCATAACCTGTACTGGTGCATGGAGTTTTTCCTCCTCAGATGCAGGATTCTACACTTGCCCTTGTTGAACTTCATTGGGTTCCACTTTGCATAGCTCTCCAGCCTGTCCAGGTCTTGCAGAACGGCAGCACAGCCTTCTGGTGTGTCAGCCACTCCTCCCAGCTTTGTATTATTAGCAAACCTGCAGAGGGTACACTCTGTACCTTCATCCAGGTCACTGATGAATATGTTGAACATATCATAACCATTACACTCTCTGAACTTTTTGAAACAATATTAATATCAATCATTATTTTTAATTGCAAAATAGCAGGGTAAGATATAACCACAAAGGTACAGCCTGACCATGCTTAAATTTATTTTTCGTAGAAGGAATACTGTCCCAGGTTTTCCTTTCTTTCATCTGCTTGTAGAATTCACAAGCTGAAAAAGATGATTCTCACGTACGATAATCAAAAACGGTGACTTTCTTATAAAACATCAGAGTGGGTTTCTACTCATTCCTGGTCCAAGAAGACAGAGCAATTTAAGCACCCAGCCTTTAGGAAGACTCTAGTTCCTGGCACTAGTAAGACTTTTAAGTGTAGAAAAACAGCTGCAAATTTTAGTGATTTTCACAAACTGCACTTCACATTGTAAACACAAACAGCTTGTAGCATTTCCGTACACAAAATTCACATATGTGAAAGGAAAAGTGACCCACACAGGAAAGGTGGAGAAATTATGTTAATAAATAGGAAAGTTAACGTAAAACGAGAAATATACATTGAGTTAACAAACACCGCACGTCCACTGGGCCTGCCATGTCTCACCTTTCCCACCGCCGGAGCTGCTGGCAGCCCCTCCCCGCACCGCCACCGTTCCGCCCCACACCCCCCGACAGCCTCTCCGTGCCCCGGCCTGCCCCTCAGGCGGGGCCTTTCTGGCCACCGCGTTGCCAGAGCCGGGGTAGTAAAGCCCCGCGGCGCCCGCCCGGGGGAAGCCAGTGGCGAGGGAGGGAGCAAAGGAAAGGCGCAGGAGGGCGGGCGGGAGGCGGCGCCGGGGCGCGGCCTGCAGCGCCAGCAGCAGGCCCCGGGAAGGCGGAGCTGCAGGCCGCGGGGCCAGGGAAGGGGCCCGCAGGGAAACGAGCGATCGCTTCTTCCCTGCGACCCGTGAGGGACCGGAAAGCGACGCCAGGCCGCACCCGGAGCCGAAGGGAGGNCGGAGACGAGGGGGGGGCCCCGCCGCACGCACCGGGAGAGGGCTTCTGCAGGTGCTGCTCCAGCAGCGTCTCCTCCAGCAGGAACTCGAACCAGGAGGTCTGCGGCGGCGTGCAGGGCCGGCTGGAAGTAGCGGCCTCCCGGTCCGCCGCTTCCGCGCTCATGGCGGCCGCCTGCCCGAGGGCAGCACCGCGGCCGCGCGCGCCTCACAC
>VYZX01024633.1:249499-272833 GCA_013401335.1 Brachypteracias leptosomus
CGCCTGTACCCCAGCGCCGCGGGGCTGCTCCCGGGAGGGGCCTGGGGCAGAGCAGCCTGACGTCCTTCGGGAGTCGGTGGCGCGCGGGCTGGCTCCCCTCTTCGCCGGCTCCCGCCTCACCCCCAGCACCGCCACAACCTGTCTTCCCCCTGCGTGTCCACGTCCCACAGTGCCAGCCCCTGTGAGCCCAGAGGTCCCGTCCCACCTGGAGAGGTGGCTCTCGCCACCGCCCTCACGGCCGCAGGATCCTTCCATTCCCCTGCTGCTGCTCAATTAAGTAACAGTAAACACATTTATGAAAACGCAAAGAAAATTTGAGACCTTGATCCCCGAAGAAGGGCAGATTCAAATCAAGCGGCAGAAGCAGCTACTTCCTTTCAGCAGCGACTTCCACTGTTACTAAGATGTCCACATGTACATGGCCCTTATCTGTCCATGCCACCCTCCAAGCTGCAGCTAGCCAGAGGATAGTCCTCAGGATTTTCAGATATCCCTGCTCCTAGGACGTCAATGTCTGGGGGAAAAGCAGGATGACTAGCAGACACTTTTAACTGTTTCAGTCATTTGGCTGAATTTCTCAAACATTTCACCAAGAAAAGAATTCACAAAGGCTGCAGGGCAAGTTTTCAATGTAGATATACAATGCAGACCTCTTTTGCCCCAGTCACCCCTGTAAGCAGCTAGGCCATTTTTCCTTCCCTGCAGGACTGCTACACACCTCCCCAGCAGCTACAGCTCTGCAGCAAGTGAAACAGGGGATACTGCCCCAAACTAGTGCCTGGTGCAGCCCCTTCTGAGTCTCAGTCCATCTGACTGTGTAGCTGGACAGTGATCAGCCAGCCGCAAACATTCTGCATTTTGCTATAAGCGACCCAAGGAGACCAAACTTTCCTATTTCTTGTCTTCCATGAGGATAAAAGTCCATGACATGCCCTGACTAAACGTGATTTGTTATCTTCTATTGTGTGTGCTACTTTGTGTCTTCAGTTATTTGACAGAAAAAAATTAACTACTGCTTTGACTTTTCCTGAGATATTAATGCATGCATATGTACCACATTCAGTTTCAGAATATGAATTACAAAATCACCCTTGGGAATATCATAGTTAGCTTGTTGGTGTTATTTGTAGCACATTGTTCAAATTAGTCTCTTTTGCAAGAGAGAGTTTACCAATACTTATGCTAAGCTTTACCTGATAACAAGTTAAGAAGAGACAAGAGTAATAAAATGTAGATGCACTTCATGAATGTGTTCTAAGAGTTGAAGACTTGCAACAGTCATCTTGCTGAAGTTCTGGGGCTCAGCTGTTTTCATTTGTAGCAACAACATATCTTACCCAGAGGTAAGAGGTTTTATAGTTTCTTACCACACTATACATCTTTAGAAAGGAGGAAAAATTCACATTAAGCAAGATGTAGCTACATGTTAATATAGCTATAATACTTATTTTTTATGACTGTCAGAACAATCGATGCCCAGCCATGTGAAACTTTGGCGTGAAGGAGTGACTTATACTGACACTTCACTCCAAATCTCTCTGATAAATATTGCTATTTTAGTATCACTGTTATAAGTAATTGTATGGAATGAATGCAGATTGTTCTATTCAGTTGACATGCTGGTTTTGTTCAATTCATTTTCAGTGTAAATTATACTTGTTCTAATAGTATCAAAATCTTCCTTCTAGGTACAAAACTAATTTACATTTGCATTTTTTATGCCAAGTAAAATGATGAATAGTGATGAAAGATCTAATTTTAAAACAGTATTTATCAATCAAAGAAAGTGTCAAGACTTCAGTAAAAAACCAAATGTTGAGTATCATATTGCATTGGTAATTAAAACACACTGAGTAGAAAACAATTAAAAAACCCTTAGCACTTCAGAGCATTCAAGTGCTCTGTCAGCACCTATTAACTTTCACACATCACCCCAGGTATTGGGAGCTGCTGCTATTTCAGAGAGGTAAGAGAGAAAGGGAAGGAACAAGGTGATGTGTTCAAGTCAATGCTAGACTTCAGAGGCTCCTGACTCCCCGTTCATGCTCAAACCACAGTCCTTTTTTTGGGGAGTGAGAGTAGGAGGAGGAAAAAGGGAACAGGGTAGGTTTCCTGTGCTTTCTCTTTTGAGGACCCAAATTTTTACAGTAACTGTCCTGATTGAAAGAGTTCAGTTCTAATTTTTGCCTGGGTGCCCTTCTAGCCTCTCTTCACACCCGCTATCAGCTCTTCTGTTTTCCAGCTGCAGACTTGGAAGAAGGGTTCCATGTGAAAAACAAAGTTGGAAATAAAAGCTTACTGAATAGAAATTTCTTACAGGACTTAAAACTGCTTTTAAAGGTGTTAATTTGTCACACCAGCAAACTGCTATTCACAGCTAGGATCCTTCCACTCAAAAGAGGTGGTACTCTTTAGAGGTAATTAGAAAAGGGGTCTGACAGAAAAATTTTCACATGGCTGGGCAGCCTGTAATAGTGAGTGAGGTAGTGTGTGTGATGTCAAGGGAGATTGCAGTTTAGGAGGACCAGACAAAAGCTGACAAGAAAACCAGAAATTTAAAATGGTTTGTATTTAACATTTGTAATAATTATTTCACAGTCTAAAATGAAAGCAATTTTTAAAAAAAATGCCTTACCCATTGTTACCCGCCTGATAGGATTCATATTAATACTAGGGAGAAAATAATTCAAGTTCTTGCATCCAGGATAATTCTAGTAAGTCATGGTGGTCTACACAAATAAAAAGGGATATTATAATGCTATTCTATACAAATCCTACATTCCTAACTCTTCAAGAAAATTCATGCTTTAAAAGTCTTTGCACTTCTACCATTAAATAACTGTTTGTACAGTGCATATAAAAAGATCACTCAGATTATCACTCCCAGGAAAAGTGAGTATATCATACTGCTGTGACTAAAAAACTTGCATCAAGTTACTTGATGTACCTCATATATAAAAAAGGGCATTTTTAAAAGTGTCCGTATGTCATGGCAATGTGCCAGGTTCCTTTAACGCTGGTTACAAATGTTCATTTGAGATGTTAAAGAGTTCTTTTAGCTTGTCAAACTTTGACCCCCACTCTTGGAGGCAATTGTAATTTAGATCTTCATCATCACTAATGGAGTCTAAGGAACTAAGGCTCCCTGCTAGAGAGCATTGCCCTTCTAAGCAGTAAAAATGAATAGTATCAGCTGGAAGACTCCGTAGATCGTTGTCTGCATCCCAGATGATTTGAGAAACATATTCCTTGAAGTCTGGGACACTGGTAACAGCTGATGGTGATTGGTTTTGATGTGCATGTTTTGGGAGTGAGTCTCTTTTTGAGCCAGTGGGTGTCCTGGAGCGAGGAGCAGTTGCACTCAAGGAGACATGGGGAATGGTATGGAGAGGTTTCTTCAGTTCATCTATATCATAAGCATTCTGGGAAAAAAAAAATGCAAATATCAGAGAGAAACAACTCAAAAGGAAAAAAGTTCCAAATGTTTTAAAATTCAATGCAATATAAAACTGGATTCTGTGAGTTTTCTGCAAACTGAAGAGAGGGCCTAGTTCAGAGGACTAAGTTCAGTTCATATCAAATCCCTTTGCATACTGATAGTCTTCAGTTAAAGCAAGAGTGCCGTGTCCAGAGCGGCCCTCTCAAAGGTGGCCACAGATGACCAGCATTGTGAAAGGTACAGAATGGGTTGAAATAGAAGCCTCCCACTCAAGAGTACTTCAGGTTAAAAAAAACACAAAACACAAACCCAAAAAAGCCAATTGAATAAGGACAATAAGTTAAATAAAAGGTCTGGGAAAGGAAGGTGAGAAAGGGTTGGATTTGCAAAGACTGGATTCAAGCTGTATCATACCTGGTCATGTTCTTCACCTCCCTCTTCATTATAATTGAAGACATTTTCTCTAACATCTTCCCAGCTTTCGTGCTCTTCAGGAATGTGGTAAATTCCTCCTTTCCGAAACCCTGAACTTCCCCACTGACTCCACACTGTGTAAGAGACCAAGAGTGCTGGAAGAAATAAAGACACATATTTGTTATATGACACGTGACAAAGAATGATGCATGATAAACAAGTAGTTACATGACTCCTGAGATATTAAATCAACTCTTAATTTGACAATCAAATTCCCAGGTAAGAAATGTGTAATCGTTACTATATAAACAACTTATATTCAGGAATGTAAAGAATCATCTATGTATATTACTTCCTAAACTTCATTAAAAGGGTATTTTACTTACCTAAAGGAATCCATTTAAATAGAAGGCATTTTGGCCAATCTCTGGCCTTTCACCAATCCTGAGTAAATAAGATACCCAAAGTAAGTAAAACACTGTTTTAATGAAGGTTACAAGTGTAATATAATAATGGAGTCTTTACTATTCTGTGATATGTATGCAGTTTATCAATATGAAAACAGTTTTATGGTATTATTAACTTTTCAGCCTGAAAATGGACACACTGTGAACATCTCTTTCTGCCCCACACTCTTAATAAGGTTTGCCTGTTAAGATCATGAACTTTCTAGAGGAAGACATCTTCCTTCCTAATATGTGAATAGCAGGTACTAGCTGTAAGGCCCTACTTATTACAAATGTAAAGGCTCAGGGCCGATGGGAGTTTCAGATGGATGTGGCCACATGATTTGCACACACAGATGGAAAGCTCTTCCTTAAGAAGGACTGAAAATAAGTGATTCTGAAAGATAAGTCCTAAATTTGCTTGATCTGGCTTCAAAGCAAGTAAACTGTAACTATGTGCTGATGCCTGTCTCTTAGCATCCTTAAATGAACTCCCAACTGGTTATCTCCAGAAAAAGTGAAACACTGATCACAACATCCAAGGGTAAAGCAGACTTGATTCAATGGAGTAGGGTACAAAAGAAAGAAAAAAGGTATTTACTTTCCTACCTAGGAAGACAAGGAGGCACATGCTGATTGCCAGAATAGAGCCAGAGCTGAGTCCAACAGGTCTTCCAGCCTTCACCTGGCTAATTTCACACCATCTTCCCCTGTAACCTTCAGGGCACTGGCAGATAGTCTTGTCTTGTGATTGAGCCACACAGGTACCCCCATTCCTACAGGTCCAGTGTCCACAAGGTGATGAGGTACAGTGTCTGAGCCCTGTAAGGTTGTCAGTCACTTCTACTTTGCCAGCTGGACACCTGAACAATAAAAGCAGAAGATATCTTTTAGGCAAGCAAGGATGTGGCATTGTATGTTGTTTTGTGCAAAGTTTGTTACTATTTCTTTAACATCAATAATTAAAGTCTTTTCAAGCAAACCACAAGTCCACATTTGACAGTATGAAATATGTGTAAAGTCTCTTATGAGAACATGAATGTATATTCTGATTTCCCTATCCAGAAGATAGGCAGAAGACCTTCACCCCTCCCTTAAAAAAGGGATCCATCAGCTTCTCAACAGACTAACCCTTTTTCTAAAAGATGTGTTCAAACCCCCTAGAATCACAGAATGTTAGGGGTTGGAAGGGACCTTGAAAGATCATCTAGTCCAACTCCCCCGCCGGAGCAGGAACACCTAGATCAGGTCACACAGGAACGTGTCCAGGCAGGTTTTGAATGTCTCCAGAGAAGGAGACTCCACAACCTCTCTGGGCAGCTTGTTCCAGTGCTCTGTCACCCCCACCGTGAAAAAGTTCTTCCTTATGTTTACCCGAAACCTCCTATGTTCCAGCTTGCATCCATTGCCCCTTGTCCTATCACTGGATGTCACTGAGAAGAGCCTGGCTCCATCCTCCCGACATTTGCCCGTTACATATTCATAGACATTAATGAGGTCACCCCTCAGTCTCCTTTTCTCTGGGCTAAAGAGATCCATCTCTTTCTCTATATAGAAGGAAATAGGTAGCTGAGGTCAATGGAAAAAGGGCTAGCAAGCACTTAGTATACTCTTTGTAATGTTCATTTGGACCTTTGGGAGAGATGTGGTTGAACTCCTCAGAATGACCCATCTTGTCTTTTAGGTCTGCAGAGAAAGTGATTTCTTCTGATATGTAATTTGTGAGGGCACAGACCTGCTTTCTGCAATCCAAAGAGGAAATACTATTGAATAAATGGAAGTCTACTTTCACAAGTGGACTGAAGGAAGGAGTGTCCCAAGGCATACACGAGACCATCTCACAGTCTCTTTCAGCAATGAATCACCAAGCCTCAGAAATGGCATATTTTGGCTAAGTTGAAAGAATTCAAGTGGTTTCTTCTCCCAGTCCTGCATGTATGTATGTTTGGGTTTTTTAACACAAATGCCTGGAGAATATGTCTTATGAGGAGCACCTGAGGGAACTGGGACTGTTTAGGTTGAAGAAGAGGAAGCTTAGAGGAAACCTCATTGCTCTCTACAACTACCTAAAAGTAGGTTGTAGGGAGGCTGATGTTGGTCTCTTCTCCCAAGTAATTAATGACAGGACAACAGGTAATGGCCTCAAGTTGCGACAGGGGAGATTTAGATTAGACATTAGGAAGAAGTTCTTCACTGAAAGAGTGGTCAGGCACGGGAACAGGCTGCCCAGGGAGGTGGTGGAGTCACCATCCCTGGAGGTGTTCAAAAGACAAGTGGATGTGGCGCTTCAGGACATGGTCTAGGGATCAGGGAGATGTTAGACAAAGGTTGGATTTGATGATCCTGGTCTTCAGGTCCTTTCCAACCTAAATGATTCTATGATTTAATATTTTGATTTGTATAATTTAATATATGTTTTGAAATTTTTCTTTAAAGAGTGGATCTTCTCCAAGGAACTAAATGTGTAGGATGCCAGCTGAGCTTTAGTTCTGACCCTGGGAGGCCAATTTTAGAACTGAGTTTTATGACAGGCTGATTTTGAAAGTCTCATTGTTTTATATAAGGTAAGACTATTTTCAACTTCTTTACAGAAAATAGATATAAATATACATTACATATGCACTATGTATTTTAGACATATATATACACACCCTATATATGTGAATGCTTTATAAGAATATATATATTTTCACAGAGAGAAGGAGAGACCAAAGCTTTTGTAATTCACCCTTTATTGAAGAACATTTCACTTCCTCACTGGTCTGTGATCTCACCATGGAAAAAATGGTGGACTAAATAGGTTTCATATCAGACTTGCAAGAAAAGGAAAGTTTGGTCCATGATAGGAGATGGGAGAGATATAGAGAAGGATTCGCCTGTGGGAAGCCCCACTCTAGTCAGCAGCAGCACGATTTTCACTGTTAGAAGCAAGTTGCCTGAACTGAGATGGAAAGAAAGAGCTTCTCAATCCCCCCTGGATGAAAACAAAAGCTTAATTTACCGGCATTCGTATTTTCTCCACAGGTCTACACAAAGGAAAGGGCTGTAACAGGGCTGGCTGCTGCAGGCACTGGAGTGGCATCCCATCGTGACACCTTGCCGCCTCAGAATTAAGCCAGACTCTGTGCTTCTGCCTTCCATGAGAAGCGGCTGACCATTCAGCTGCACATCACGCATGCAACCTTCATCAAATCAGGAGAGTATACAGAGAAATACATTGAGTTAGCAATTACCCCACCTCAGGCCTTGCACCCAACATATATGCGGGAGACCTTACAGCACTGTAGAAAACTTAAAACATTTTTTTAAAAAATCCTTATATTGCTTATCAGTTTTACTTTAGAAGAAGAGTTACAGGACATGTGCAAATATGCTCTGGCCAATACTTCTCCAGAACAGCTTGGTTGTACCAATGCAATTATTTAGCAGAACTTTGCTATGAACCACAACAGCTCCACTAAATTAATGTAGACTTAAAATATAACTTTAAAAGTGGGGCTGAATGAGAAGCAACAGAATGGAAAAAGCTGTCTTCTTGTTGAGCCACAATCTCAAAGTCCCAGCACCCTACCCCAGGAAATGGAGAGAGTACCATGAACTGCCTTGCAAATACTTCTCCTGTTACCAGGAGGTGTTGTGTCTGTTCCTTAAACCCTTGCAAAGAGGAAGGGAAGATTGCAGCACAAGTTTTCTGCTTGGGGCCTTTGGCATGGGAAATAAAAATCTGAAGTGCTGTTTTTTAATATTTACAGGAAATCTCACATCTTCACGAGGATTAGATACAATGGCAAATAGAGAGTTGAACATCAGCTCTGAATTCCCTAGTAGTGGTGGGATTCCATGGGTCTTAGACTCTCCAACACACTCAAAGATGCCACTTTTAGGCTTTAATTCCCTCCTTTTAGGAACTTGTCATATCACTTACCTTGGAAATCGCTCTCTGAATGATTGGGAAGGTGGTTTCCTAGCACAATGCTTGCCCAATCCATTTCAAACCACCTATTCGTACCCAAGACAGAGGTCACTTCTTGATCACCTCCACCATTATTAATGCGCAGGGTAAACTCATTGTTGTAGCGCTCCATGGTCAGAAGAACCCATTGGCCATTGTTTATGCGTAATGTGCTCATTCTCAGAGAGTGATTTTTGTCCCCCAGGCTGAAGTTAACACTAAAGAAACCCTCAACCACCTAGAGGAAGATGAGAAAGACCTTTAATAACAGAAGTACACTTCTAAATGTCATTACACTGTTCTGCCTCAAGAAATGGACCTGAGTTTTAAACATGAAAATGGCACTCTTGTTTTAGGTGCTTTATTCCCATATAAAAATTACCACAATAAAAGTGCAGGTCCTGGAATTATCAAGTCTTGTCTTTTCAGGACACTCTTCTAATTTACATGAACCTTTTTATCAGTTTTCTCTTTACTAATGTCTATCTCTAAGTCTTCCTAGCTGATCCTTCTGTTATGATTGGAGTAATTATCCTCTGTGTAGCTAATATAATCCAGGCAGCTTTTTTCAACAGCGACAAAAATGTAGAGACAAGTTTTATACCTAGAGACAGATAGAAACAAAGGGAAAAGACAAACAGGGCAAAACAATCTTCCCCATTCACATGTATCACATGCACTCATCCGTACATTCTGCAGGCAGTGAAACAACTAGAATCTATGCTATGAAAGGGTAATACTGAGAAGGACAACACAAATTAGAGTAGTTACCCTCATGTGGAAAATTCTTGTTCTTTATTACGTTACAGAATAGATGTCCTTAATCAGAAACTGCTTCTTTTTGTCTTACTAGGGTAATCCATGACAAATGAAGAGCACTGAAACAGACTGGCTTTTGGGCTGCTCACCTCCAGTCGGATGTACCCATTCCTATCTGCAGAGGCCAAGCTGAGAAGGGTGCCGTGGGAGATACGGGTGCGCACCATCAGCTGGATTTGAGTGCTGTGAGTGCTGAGGATGCTTCTTGGCTCATAGTGGATCCAGCTGTCCCTTCCAAAAGCCCATTCTGGAAGAACTAAGCACAACGCACGCAAAACCAAAGTGAAAAATCTCAGAAATTACTGCTCCCTCAGATTTCTGATGCTTGAGAATTAACCAGTCCTGAATGTCGGAGTTTTAGTTCTTAAGAAACTTTGGAAATGTAATGAAGCATCATGGAAAGCAACACTCTCCCCCCTCCCGCCAAGGGAAAAGAACAAATCAAGGATACAGAATTTAGGCAGGAAAGGGACAATTAGATACCGTCTCTAACATTCTTCATGTCACAAGCTACACATTCTACTCAATCAGTCTTAAACTGAGTCAAATAACTTTTTCTGTTGTTTTGTTTTGTATTTAAGATCTAAAACATATCTTTCAGTAAAATGGTTGGTATTGATCTGAAGACAAAAAAAAGATAATGTTCCTTCAGCAGTTTAGTCTTGTGGTTAATAACCCTCCATGTTAGGAAATACACACTCCCCATTTCAGTTGGCACAAGAGAAAGCCTCAGGGCAGGCACAGAGTCAAAAGTTTTTTTTTTTAATTACTTAGTCAGTGTTTATTACTTTAGCTAGGGAAAATGCACTGAAATTAATTGCTTCCACATCATCCTGGGGAATCCATCTGGCTGTCCAGCAAAGAGTTTGATGAAGTTGCACTTCATACATTCTGTGGAAATCAAAAACCACTAAACCATCTAGACTCTGGTGCTCTTAGGCAGCAGGCACTCATTTCAGTCTCACTGACAGCAGTCCCAGATCTGCTTGTTCTGGACATAGCTTAGTTGAAAAAAAGACAGGATCTAGCTGATGGACAGGAACAGGTTTTCTTGGGACACTACAGTGACTCCTGTCCACAGCTGTCTGCTCCTTGCTGCAAGCTCAGCTCAGCCATTCGTAAAGCACCAGCTGAACATCAGCATTTTGCAGCCCAATACATAAGAAGAAGCTGGAATCAATTGAAGTTTTCCTGTTACATCAGGATATGACTTATGAATTTCGAGTAATTACTTTCTGAACACTTGTTTTGTACCACAGTGGTGAAGGGTAGGAGACAATGCAGCAGTTGGATTTGTGGACCAGCATCCCATGATAATGCAAAACAAAATAAGATTTAAATCTAGGGGATCTGGCAAATTTAGAGCAGTATGTATAGTCTGGGAGTTTATCTGTTCCCACAGATCCTCACCATGAATTTCTCCCTAGAACCTGCAGTACCTTTTTCACACGCTGGTCCAGCATATCCTGGGGAACAGTCACAGCGAAAGAAATCCCAACCACCAACACACTTGCCATGGGTGCCACAGGAGGCCATCCCACCCCTCTGACACATTCCATCTGTAAGGACACAGCCAGGAGCGCTGTTCAAGGACTCTGCAGGGTGCTCTAAATCATAGACCTGGAAAAGGACAAAGCAGCATCACATCAGATGTCTACAGTTAAAAGCAGTAAACTCAAGACTGGTCTTAGTAGCCCTACCTTACTATCAACAATGACATTGCGTATGCAGCCGACAAACCCCCTGAAGTGCCTTTGTGAATCATGGTAAGGCAAAGTCTTCTTAACTCCACCCAGCTGCAGGGGCTGGTGGCCACTGAAGAGTCTACCCATGCTGAAGGGAATGGAAGAAAGCATTAGTGGCATGAAAAATACAGCAACTTGGTTGATATCCCCCACCCCCTCCCCTTTTTTCTTAGCTCTTTTGACTAACTTTGTTTCCAGTTTTTGTTAATGTTTTTTGGGTTGTTTGGGGTTTTTTTTCATTGTTTGTTTTTTTTTACCTTTGAGACCCCACAGTCTCTCCAGAGGCTTCACAGGCAGACAGGTCTATTTGTGAGGTCTTCTTAATGAGACTGTCATTGTCTCTAACTGAGACATTTACGCAGTGGTCAAGAATCAGCTTCAATTTCTAGAGAAAGGCATTATTTAAAACAATTGCATCCAGAGTCATGCATACATTTTAATTACACATTTTCTTTCACTTAGCAGAAGGAGAAGAAGGAAGAATAGTAATTAGGAATTACATGTTCAGTAAACTTTATTAAAATAATAAAACACTTCCATCTGGAAGGCATATAACTAAGGAGCCACATAAAAGAAAGATCTAACTCTATCATGACCATGCCATGTCACTGATGTGATAGAGGGCAGATGGGATTTTCTTGGAGTTTTCTGCCAAATCAGAACCCAGAGAGACAATCTAGCAGAGTAGACAGTCTGCCAGGCTCTCCATCCCAGATCCTAACATGGCTCCCAGCTTGTCTTATGCAGGAGAAGGGGCAATCTAGCAGATGCCTTCACCAGTGTTACACCAGCAAGATGTTCCCCTTACACAAAAGCATATCTATCTCCTTTGTGCTGCACGTCTGAAGTTACTTGGTGGGGGTGGGCTTCCTGCTAAGAGAAACTAAGGATATTTCTTGCCATCAGTCTAGGAAGCATTTAGCTTCTGAATTATCCAGCTCTGTAGTCTAAGCGATAGATAGGATCATTAAACAAAGAAAATAGCAGGGCCAATTTCAAAACCAGATTGGACTTCTCCAGTCCTTGCTCTGCTTCACTGCTTCAAGACTAAGGGGGTGACAAACCTCAATCCCTGCTGTTGCAGAGATGAAGAAAGACTGATTGATGAAAGAGCTCTACAGAAGGGAGAAAGGATTTTGAAAAAATAGCAAGGAACATGAATTAGTGCTTCCACAGGGACTGTCCATATTTACACTTGCCTTTCCATCATTTATAATTTTAATATTGTGCCAGCGGCGATCTGCAACATTAACTTTTTGTGACAGCTGCAGGAAAAGCACACCAGAGCTGTGGCTCACGGTCAGCAACGGGACACCATCAGAGAGCTCTGCAAAGGAAAGACTTACTGGATACATGTGAACCATGTTCCCCCCCAAACACAGTTGAGATAACTGTTGCAGTTACATTTCAGTTGGAGGAGTTATTGAGACAACTTAAAAAAAAAATCCAACTTCTAACACAGTGGCACAGGATACAAACTGGGCATATTGCAAATTGTTCTGCATTCTCCTTATTGCCCAAAAGCAGCTTTCTCAACCTTTTTTTAAAAAAAACCCTGTCAACCTTAAGTAGAATCTCACCCTCACACAAACACAAAGAACAAATACTCTTTAAGATGCTAACCTAAAGCAAGGAAATCTTCCTGTTCTCCAGGCTGCCCTCGTGCCACCAGTCCGTGGTACAACAGAAGGCCATCAGTGACTTCAGTGATAAACTCTAGGGAAATGCGGGTCTCAAAGCAAGGCTTAAGAGGAGGGAACCAGGCATAACCGTGGCCTCTGAAGCTGTGTTTTGTCTGCTGGCAGTCTGGTCCATGGAAATTTGCAGAACATTTGCATCTATTAAAAAAAGAAATAAAAGCACCATCCAAATAGAAGTCACACAGGGCTCTTCCCACAGCAGGACTCTCCACTTTAAACACAGGAGCTCATGTTGCCTGGGCCACAGCACGAGTTAAGCACAACTTAATAGCAAAACTCCTATCAAAAAATGTTCCCTATTGACTTGTTTATACAAACACAACTTAGCTTTAGTTCTGAATTATGTCTATGCAAGAATATTCTGTGAATCAACACCAGAGCTGTTATAATACACAAACCACATGAAAACTTCTAATCTCTTCAAAATAAAGAAACTTGTTTTTCACTAGGCTTAGTTATCAGCTTGTTAAAGACTTTAGAATGTCGACAGGGAAAGCAAAGGAATCATAGAATTCCAGGTTGGAAGGGACCTCGAGGATCATCTGATCCAATCTTTCTTGGCAAAAGCATGGTCTAGACAAGATGGCCCAGCACCCTGTCCAGCTGAATCTTAAAAGTGTGCAGTGTTGCAGAATCCACCACTTCCCTGGGAAGATTATTTCAATGGCTGATTGTTCTCATTGTGAAAAATTTTCCTCTTGTGTCCAAATGGAATCTCTCCAGAAAGGATGTGGGAAGGCAATATCACCCAGAAAGGTGAGAAGTGTGACAGTCATAGATCTTGACATCCTCACTCATTGCAAGCTACTTGCAGGTTTATTTCCTTTATGCTATCAAAAATAGATGTTTGGGGTTCTTTCCTTAATACTCTGGAGATTCTGTAGAAAAGAGTAATCACAGCATGACGATAACAAAACCTGTAAGGGGGAAACCAAAGGAGCGGCAGAAATGGTCAGGAGGACAGGGAGGGAGACCAGCTGGCTCCTATTTCATCATTTTTGCTTCCCATAGATTTCTAGTACCTACTGAGAGCGAAATGACACAGGTAGGATGCAAAAAAAGATCTACTGAAACTACTGAAAATGGGGTGGAAGCAAAGAAACCTCAGAACTGAGCAAATGATAAGTGACAGAGCCTACCAAGGGTTTCTGGGCAGCAAAATTTGCCTGGTTGATTACATCTGAGCAACAATGTCAGGCTCAGCTCTTTACCATGAATAGGGCTTTTGCAGCTTCAGACTGAGTCCTGTCACCCTATCAAGGCTGCTCAGAAGAGGCTGGCCTGTTGTTTCTGCTTTCCTATATTGAAATGACCATTTTTAAGCAAATATACTTAAGACTTGTGTTCTGGAAGGGACCAGGCTCATTCTGAGCTAGTATAGTCACATCATTTCTTTTCATCTTTATGCTATTTTGTCTATGACATGTCTTTTTTTGAGAAAAAATGAAGCAAGAAATGTGGGGAAGAAATTATTAAGTAAGTGTTGTGATTAAAATATTTAACAGCATTAAGGTAGGCTTCACAAAAGAAGAACATCTTGCAGGGTGGCATTAATGCAACCAGTGCAGCCTGCAAACTTCTAAGGTTTTTTCTGGACACTGATGAACTTAAGTACCTACCCAAAAATAGATGTTTGTTTGCAAGACCTCTGATTGAAGTGTAACAAAACTCAGATCTGCCACAGTGAGAAGACACCCTTGATGCCTCCTCAAGCTTCCAGTCATCCTCCTTACAGACTGAACTAGAAGCATTTTGTTTGAACACCAGACAGAGCTTTACCAACCTGTAGCCCAAATCAGTATCCATGCACGTGCCACCATTGAGACAAGGGTTTGCCTGGTATGAGGAGCAGGAGAGATGAGGACTCTCCCGAGCTGCACAGCCACACAGGGCATGACTCAGGACTGTCACAGACACCAGTGAAACGCTTCCAGCTGTGGTTATTGTTGGCACACGACTCTGTTCATGCTTGCTGATGCATCCACTGCTATGAGTGCAGTTTGCAGTCATACATTCATCAATGCCAATCTGGGTAATATTTATGTCCAAGATTTTTTCCAGCTGTGGAGAACAATTAGTTTCATTCATCTGACTTTTCCTCAGAAAGGAAACCCAAAAATGACAGCAATGAAAAACCCAAGTCTTATTTACTTTCAAAACTGGTTGCTGTGGCACTTCCTCCCAACATCTACCTCACCCTATCCAACCAAAGGCAGTTCAGCCTGGCATCTGTTAAGCCCAAAACCTCAGTATAAGTCAATTATAGCACAAGTAAGCACTTAGAATACAAAAATATTGTTATATTTGGCATAAATTGAGTGAATAAATTTTAATCCTGATGGTTTTGATGGATTATTTACATAGCATCTGAGCTGTGTTTTTAATTTGGACTTCTGTCTTAAAAATACTGGGAAGGGTAGAGAGGCATTGGGTAATGAAGAAATACCTGTGTGAGTGAGCTGGTACTGCAGCACTGACTCTAAACATAACTCTTATTTCAGCCTCTGTGTACCAACAGACACATTGCCAACAGAGCAAGTCATTTAATTCTTATAGATACTTTTTTTTGCAAGAGGGGCAGGAACTTTACTAAATTGCCAATGCACATTTCCAACCTGGTTTTCCACTACAGAGTTGTTATTTTACTGCTTTGCAAAAGTTGGAAACGTTTGGAAAGTTGGAACTTTTGACTGGTTTGTGAGTTTCAGCTACAGAACATTTCTGTGTAGAGGACTAAAAACTGGAACATTAAGACACCATGTAGAAAAGCAACAGCCAAATGTGTCTTTTTTACAGTCTTCTCAGAAAGAAAAACATGTTCACATTCCTAAAAGCTCATTGTTTGGGTGACTTAATATGTATTTAAAACATGGCTTTTAAAATATACATATTTGAAACTTCTAATGTAAGTGCTAAAGGATCATTTGACTTTATTGACTCAACCATCTAATCAATTTTTCTCACATATTACTTCCTGTCATTTTAAGTATGTGCATTCACTAGGTAATGGATATTACCTGAATAGACACAATGAGGAGATGCTGGGTTCCGTATGCAGTGTGGATACTTACCCATGCTCTGGAGGCTGCTACATTGCCATGAAGTTTTTCTGCTTTATAATAAGGTGGGCCATAAACTGCAAACCAAACATCAATCCCTCGGGTTTGACTTGGGGTATTTAATACACTGAAAATGTGAACATTTTCCAGTTGGACTGATATAATTTCTGAAAGCAGCTTCTTCATCTGGTAGTATTTACTTTGTTTTTCAGGGGATTGAGATATGAATTCCTCTGGCGTGATATCTGTAACAGAAGTTAAAAACCTGACAAACATATATCTTGCAACTGTTGTAGCAATGAAAGAGAGGTGCACCACAGAATAGATATTAAGGTTGCATAAAATGGATTCAACTGCAAGTTCAGGAGTATTTTAATTTTTAGGCTCTGAAATTTTCCATGTTGGCTTCTGCTCAGCATTTTGACTCTTGCTAATTTATTTTTTTATTCTTTTAAATCAGAAACATGTTTAAGAAGATTTTACTTTTCCACAACGATTGAAACAATTTGATGAATTTCAGGCAGGTGCTTGTTCAAATAAAGTTTTTTCTTAAATATAAATTGCTGTTTTGTTAAAAAGTTGGTGTAGAAATCTTTCATCTTTGTCTTCTGCAGAGACAAGCATTCCTTGCTGGCTTTTTTTCTCCATAGATGCTCCTTCACATGCAGTGTCAGAGGACCATGCAAACAAAGATGCATTTTCAAACCCTTACTTAGAAAACTATTCATCCCATGTCTAAGAACATTAGAATTCTAGGTAACACAGCAGTAACATTGAAGAGGTGGATTTCAGTATTATGATCTTAATGTACTCCATCACATTGCTTACCTTTTATTCGTATAGAACCAGCATTCTGGAGAGCAACATCTTTGATTTCCTTCACTGTAACCTTTACGGTTGAGACAACATCTGGCCAGACTCCGTCAATGACTCTAACTCTTATGTTGTATGTTCCTGGTGGGGTTCCTTCTTTAATAGTCAGCAAACCTGAGTTATCATTAAGGATAAAGTACCTGTAATAAAAGTTAAGCCAAGGAACAAGCTATGAGAAGTTCAAAAGCTAAGTAATAATTATCACTGATGGTTTTTCTGATCCACTTTATTTTGGGAAAGCTATCAAAGAAAGCAGATGTGTTCCCTCATGAAAGGACACAGTTTACATTGCCTTCTGTTGGCTCCTAATGACTCTTCAACAGTATATCAAGAAAGGTTTTTCTGCTTCTATGCCATATTAGCTGTGTAGGAAGACTCAGGATACTATAGCCATAACTTTGGAAACAGGGCAAACTCTTAGTTTAGATTGAGAGTGACACCTCTGACAAAACCTCCAAATGGCATACATACATCTCAACCCCAGTCACAATCTAGACACTTTGGTGTGAATACACCCAATATAAATAAAGTCTTAAAACTGGAGATGACACAGAAACACCAACCCTCCAGGAGCTTGGCTGAAGGAGGATGGAAGTTAGTGGGTATTTTCTCTGTAGTAGCTCACTGATACTGATTATGACTGTGAACAGGAACTTAGAATGGTGTTCTGTCCCATCAGGCAACGGGAAACAGACTGGTTTGACAGGCAGCGTTATTTAATGCAGCTTTTGGAGAACTACACACAAGTTCTAACCAACAAAATGGTTTTGCATGTTTTTGGGGTTTTTTTCAGAAATGCATTTAAATACTTTTTATGGTTTTGTACGTGAGTAAGTTTTTTATGCATTTCACCCAACTCCCATTTTTCTCTTCAAATACCTTGATGTTTTCCCTTCAAATTGGTAGATTTTGTGGTCCCAGTCATCATCATCAGGGGCATGGACCTGGCCCAGTACAGTCGAGGGGAGGATACCTAAAACAACACAGCATGTAAGTGGCACAGTTGGACCTTTCACACGTACACAAACAGGTTGGCCATTCCAGTTTTACTGGTTTGTCTTAAGTTGCCCCTCTACTCTGCCCTGGTGAGACCTCATCTGGAATATTGTGTCCAGTTCTGGGCCCCTCAGTTACAGAAGGACAGGGAACTGCTGGAGAGAGTCCAGCGTAGGGCTACAAAGATGATTAAGGGAGTGGAGCATCTCCCTTATGAGGAAAGGCTGAGGGAGCTGGGTCTCTTTAGCTTGCAGAAGAGGAGACTAAGGGGAGACCTCATTAATGTTTATAAATATATAAAGGGGGAGTGTCACGAAGATGGAGCCAGGCTCTTCTCGGTGACAAACAATGATAAGACAAGGGGTAACGGGTACAAACTGGAACACAGGAGGTTCCACTTAAATATGAGAAGAAACTTCTTCTCAGTGAGCGTAACAGGACACTGGAACAGGCTGCCCAGGGAGGTTGTGGAGTCTCCTTCTCTGGAGATATTCAAAACCCGCCTGGACGCCTTCCTGTGTAACCTCATCTAGGTGTTCCTGCTCCAGCAGGGGGATTGGACTAGATCATCTTTTGAGGTCCCTTCCAATCCCTGACATTCTGTGATTCTGTGAAGTCTAAAACCTCTACAAAAAGCATTGTGATAGTTCCCAAGAGAAAATGTGCACCAGTTTGCAAATACTACATAATGTCCTGCTTATTGGGTGTCTGCTGTATGGCTACATAGATTTAATTCAACAGGTGGCTGCAATGAAAAGCAACAAGAAGGAAAAAGAAAAGCCATCTCTGAAGAAAGATGTAAGAGGTATTCAGAATCACTCATTTTCACTATTTTGGCTGCAGTATCCAACCAACTTACAGGGTGGTTTAGACAGGGATTGGGGTTTGACAGGATAAACAGTCAGAATAGTGACTGGGTTATAAAGGGCAAAAACCAATAGCAATTTGGAGGAAATCACAGCAAGATAGAGAGGGTGTCCAAAATACAGTAACCAGGCTTATTTTGAGTAGATGGTGAGACTTTGGGTTGAGATGGAAAGCAGCATGTATTCTGCTGGTTTTGCATCCTCTCAGAAAAGCTCACAAATTAGTATTTTTTTGTTTTACAAAAGCTATTTCTGAAGACAGGTCCACAGGTATCTGAATTCATAGATCTATTGAGTAAAGAATCAAGGATACACAAGAAGAAAAAATGTGGGACCTCACCTCATGAGAGGGAACAGCACAAACCCCAAAAACTGAGGGACAAAAAGGAGAGAAAACTGCACCTCTCCTGCAACTGTGGCAACATTCATTGGATATTTTGCAGGAGACAGTATACAGGATGCCCTGGTGTTTGACTCCAACATTATATGAGTAACATATAACATGACAGTAGCCTTCTGATTCTGTCTTCTCTTAATATTTTAAATAAGCAAAGATCTCATGACTTGAATAGTCCCTCCCAGAAATTAACAATACAGATGAGTTTAATCTTTACAGACACAAGTAAAAGGGAATTCAGGCTTAATGAAAAAATCTGTTTCTTGGGCTACAAGCAGTTTCTCAGCAAATAGCAATCATACTTGATTTCAACTTTACAATAAGCTGAACTTGAGAGTGAGCACACAACAGGCAGAACACTATTTCAGTACAAATCAACGCCAACAGCATCTATGTAGAAGTCATTTCTAATATGCCCACAATAAACAATCTATTTAATGTGCTGTTGAACTACAGGATACACAACAGAGTAGAAGAGGAAGGAATGACCTGAGCCTACATGGATGTAACCATCCCAAAATATTTTTACCCATGTGGTTTATTTTGCTGATGGGCTTATTATGTGGGGACAATGGATCACAGAGAACTGCTAGCTAATTGCCAAAGCAAGAAGGGAAAGGTGGCTTCTCTTACACTGCCTGCACCCAACATTCGCAGAAAATTCCTCCATAACTGCACTTGTCACCTTGAGTCTTATATGAATGTCTCAGGCATTTTACACAAGTTCAGCTGAAGTGCATTCACTAAAACTGAATTCAGTCTGGAGGAGGAAAAAGGTTTAAGGAGGTGGAAGAAGGTTCTCAGCATCCAGACTCATCACTTCTCAGCAACTTTATGAACTTTGTTAATTTCCCCCTCCCCCTGAAATGCTACTGGAAAACTGCATCTGAAAACAAGAGATCATTCCTCAAGTTTGATAGAGACATGCATAGAAAAGCAGCCAGCTCTACTTTTGTTTCAAGGCTGGCTCAGCTTCTTCCACAAACCAAGTGGCCCAAGAGTCCTGTGACTCACACACCTACTGCTTTCTGGTGGGGCTTAAGTAGCTTCAGTAGCTAAGAACTTAGCTTATGTGGAATAGGACAGAGTCCTCCTGTGAATGTCACAGCTGCTCCTTTCACCTTACTGTCACACTTGAAAGCAAGCACCAAGGAGTTATTTACCGTCATAGCTGTAAATGAGACATTCCATGTAGCCAGCAGAATGCGGGTGGTCATTTTGGTCCCCGATATTCACAGTCAGTGTGTTGGTGGAGCTCATTGGCGGGATCCCACTGTCTGTGATCAGGATGGGCAGGTAGAACACCTTGTGCACTTCCCTGTCAAAGGTACGCAGCGCGGTGAGCAAGGCACTTCCATTGTGGAAGTCCTGCAAGTTGAAGTTAGTCAAACTATCAAAATCACTGAGAAGGTGAAAGGAGAAAGGTGCTCCATTAGCAGCAGTGTCTTGGTCCTTAGCATACAGCAATGTAGAGGTCTCATTCATTTGGACAACCTGTGGAGAAGCTGTGTTTTCCCAGACCACTGGGTTATAGTGAGCATCAAACTCTGGCCCATTGTCATTTATGTCCTGAAGAGTCACTAAAACAGTGGCACTGCCAGTCAGAGGGGGCTGTCCCATATCAGTGGCAATGACAATGAGTTGGTACTGTGTCACTGTCTCATAATCCAGCAGTTCTGCAACCATCACCCACCCATCACTAGCCACAGAGAACTGCCCACCTGGGTTAGACTTGTTTAGCAGGTGGAAAGAAAACCTTCCGTTCAGGCCAGAATCCAAGTCAACAGCAGAAACCTGAACAACTTTGGTGCCAACAGGTGCATCTTCCCCCAATGCAGTCACTTCATAGAACTGGGGATAGAAGACAGGAGCATGGTCATTGGAGTCCTCCACATAAATCACACAGTGAGCAATGCTGAAGAAATCCATGTCCTCTGCTTTCACAGTCAAATTGAACACCCTCTCATGTGGCTTCTCAAAGTCAATCTGCTTTCGTAGCTGGATAAACCCACAGTTATTGACTTCATCTGTCTCTATGGAGAACTTGCGGTCATTGTCCCCACCGAGGATGCTGAATGTCACTATGGCATTTTCTCCTTCATCTCTGTCCACAGCAGACACCACTGCCACCTCAGTGTTAATACTTGCATTCTCAGAGACAAATGCAGTGTAGATCCTTTGCAGGAAGACTGGAGCATGATCGTTTACATCAGTCACCAAAATAGTAGCAGTGCCTGTCCCAGTGAGCCCTCCTCCATCTCTGGCCTCAACCACTACTAGATACTTGTCTTCCTTCTCTCGATCCAGGCACCCAAGCACTGTATAGATGGTGCCACTTACTGAGTCAATTGAGAACAAATTCAGATTTATTTCATTTTGGACATTCTGAATGATGCTGTACGTTAGCACAGCATTCATATCAGCCTTTGGGTCATCGAGATCCACTGCTGTCATGTCCATGACAGGAGTGTCTGCTGGAGAATCCTCAGGGACATGGCCCATGAAACAGCCATCCAAGACGCAGAGGAAAAGAGGTGCATTGTCATTCACATCCCTCACTTCTATGATGACATCTGCAAAGCCAGTCAGTCCCTCTCCACTCTCATCTGTTGCAAGAACAAGAAAGCGCCACGTTGATCGCTTCTCACGGTCTAACCTTTTATTTGCGGTGATCTCGCCTGTGTTCTCATCGATGCTGAATTCACTACTGGCCCCCTGTCCGTGCAGGGAATAGTTAATGGCATTTTGATCAGCTGCTTGGTCGGGGTCTGTTGCAGAAACCTGGAACAAGCCACAGTAGGTAAGTGTTTATGAAAAAGGGGAAATCACTGTTCTTTTATTGATGACGGTTGTTATTGTGCAGGCTAAATAAATAACATGCATTTTAACAGCAAACATCTATTGGTTTGAGTCATTCAGGTCGAGTACTCTTTCAATAAACATGCATGACCTAGAGAAACAAAAAGGTCATGCTTAGACAGACTAATATATTCTTCTAGCCAGTATATTTTGGAAAGAGAAAATAAATACAGGAAGAACCAAGTGGAAATAATAACAGATCTGCTGAGCAAATGTTTATGAAACTCTTTGGAGCTGGAATACAAAGGCAAAAGGGACTGTTTCTCTTCAAGTGAACGGGAGACTGTGAGAACAGGGTGACCATACATCCAAACTGATTATCAGCACAGTCCAGAGAGAACTCCCAGGTCTTGATTTGCATCCAGGATTGTTTGGGAGACTGCTAGTTGGGCCAAGCAGTCCTCATGCCAAGGACAAAACAATGAAGATGAATAAGTTACAGAGTCAAAGAACAACCCCTGGTAATACTTACTTGGTAGCATAAAAGTAACCAAAGAGTTTGTGGCTTAAATGCATGAGGTATACATGCCAACCATGATATGCTTATACAGCTACTCAAAATATGCTGACTCTGCTTTGTAAAGGAAAGCCATCATATTTTTCAACATTTTGAATCATAGAATCATTTAGGTTGGAAAAGACCCTTAAGATCATTGAGTCCAACTGTTATTTAAGCTGGTCAAGGGAGCAAGTCCACCATGCAAATTCAACCAGAATTCTTTACAGAAAGTTGCTAGCTAAGTCATAGAATCATAGAATCATTACAGTTAGAAAGGACCTCCAGGATCATCAAGTCCAACCTTCATCCCAACATTTCCCTAACCACTAAACCATATCCTCAAGTGCTACATCTACTCTTTTTTTAAACACCTCCAGGGATGGTAACTCCACCATCTCCTTGGTCAGCCTGTTCCAGTGTCTGACCACTCTCTCAGTAAAGAACTTCTTCCTAACATCCAATCTAAACCGCCCCTGGCACAACTTGATGCCGTTTTTTCTCATCCTATCATTAGTAATTTGGGAGAAGAGACCAACACCAGCCTCACTACAACCTCCTTTTAGGTAGTTGTAGAGAGCAATAAGGTCTCCTCTCAGTCTCCTCTTCTCTAGACTAAACAACCCCAGTTCCCTCAGTTGCTCTTCATAAGTCATGTGTTCCAGACCTCTCACCAGCTTCGTTGCCCTTCTCTGCACCCGCTCCAGCACCTCAATGTCCTTCTTATACTGTGGTGACCAAAACTGTACTCAAGGTGTGGTCTCACAAGTGCTGAGTACAGGGGCATGATCACCTCCCTACTCCTTCAGGTCACACCATTTCTGATACAGGCCAGGATGCTGTTAGCCCTCTTGGCCACCTGGGCACACTGCTGGCTCATGTTCAGCTGGCTGTCCACCAGCACCCAGGTCCTTTTCCACCAGGCAGCTCTCCAGCCAATCTTCTCCAAGCCTGTAGAGTTGCACAGGGTTGTTGTGACCAAAGTGCAGGACCGGTCACTTGGCCTTGTTAAACCTCATACAATTGACCTCAGCCCATTGCTCCAGCCTGTCCAAATCCCTCTGCAGAGCCTTCCTACCCTCAAGCAGATCAACACCCCNACTTATGGGTGTCCAATTGGCCTAGCAGGTCATTCACTACTATTTCCTACTATGAGAGGATTATTCTGATCTCCATCCCTATTTTCCAGCTCAGGGGACCAAATACCATGAAGATAACTGGTCTGACTATTAAAGATTTAGGCAAAGAATGCACTAAGTACCTCAGCCTTTTC
>VYZX01024637.1:0-72239 GCA_013401335.1 Brachypteracias leptosomus
AAATAATTTAATATTAAATTTATATTCCAAAATAATGTAATATTTATCTTCCGAAATAATTTAATATTAAATTTATCTTCCGAAATAATTCAATATTAAATTTATCTTCCGAAATAATTCAATATTAAATTTATCTTCCGAAATAATTCAATATATTAAATTTATCTTCTGAAATAATTCAATATATTAAATTTATCTTCCGAAATATGTCAAAGGTGAGAATAGAGTATGGAGAGAGCATCGTGCCCTTGCTGCCAGGTGATGTCTCTGAAGGCAATGGGTTACCAAGGTGTGAGAACGGGGTTTGGGCTGGTGGAGGATTTTAAATACATTTTGATCACTGTTCTTTCTGCAAGCAGAAAAACATTGGGGTCATATTCTAGAGCTGTGCACCCTTCCTATGTGGTATGACCAAAATTGCTGCCAGTTTTATGTGCACAGATACATGGCACAGGTCAAACCTTCGCTATTAATAAGGTGCTTGGCACGAAAGGAGCCTCAGGAGGACTGAGAAGGGCTGGGACCCCTGCACGTATTTTGGATCCTGTTCCCAAGAACTGGGCATTTCCAGGAAGCAAAGTGTGGAGATGTTTTCCCAAAGCTTGGCCAGCTCCAGAGACTAGGTAGGAACCAAGTGAGTATCCACCCAGGGAGAGGAGAACATCATGGCCACTTTGGTAAACAAGTTTTGCAGGAATGTGGAGAGGGAATAAAAATAAGATTTAAGAGGGAGGGTGAGTATCATCAAAGTAAGCTCTATGTGGGAGGAAGTCGTGTTGGTCTTTTTGCTCAAAGTGCAATAACTCCCTATCATTTCCTGCACTTTATTAATAACTCCCCTTCTGTTTAAAAATATTTTAATCCCTTTCATAGCTGGGATGACTCATCAGCTCCTTTTTTTGTTGTTGTTCAAGATGATGTCTCCTGGTCTCTCAGCCACCAGAACAGTGTCCCCAGGCAGTGGTGTGGTGCTAAACCAAGAGTACGTCCTATTTTGTTCCCCTAGATTCACCAGACTAATTATTCTCATTAATTATAGCAGAAACTAGACATCTATTGTTAGGAAAAAAAAAGTCAGAAAATGGTGCCATGCTCAGAGCTGGTAAGAGACATGAATCTATCAGGAGCAAGAGGGTTCCTGCTGCATCACATGGAGATGTGGTGCTAGTTCATAGCCCAGGAATCTTTTGCCTGTTCTTTCAGACTCTTCTTGCTCTCAGCATCTGAATAAATAATCCTAGGGAGGCTTCATGCTTTTGCCAGTGACCAGGCTGTGCAGAGAGCCCCGTGTCCAAGGAGCAGACACCATGCAAGGAGGCTGGTGCTCCTGCCTCTGGGCAGCCTTGGCACCTGCCAGCCAGATTGAGTTTAGCACAGGCACTGAACCATGGGATGGGTTGGGTTGGAAAGGACCTTTCGAGGTCATCCAGTCCAACCCCCCTGCACTGAGCAGGGACATCTGCAACTAGAGCAGGTTGCTCAGAGCCTTGGCCAACCTCACCTGCAATGGTTCCAGGCATCAACTACCTCTCTGGGCAACCTGGGACAGGGTCTCACCACCCTCAGTGTCAAAAACTTCTTCTTTCTCTCTAGTCTAAATCTCTCCTTTCAGTTTAAAACCATCACCCCTTGTCCTGTCACAACAGGCCCTGCTCAAAAGATTGTCCCCATCTTTCTTATAGCATGGCCATCTCTGTCTGCAAGCCCAAACAATCAGGGCAAAGTAGAAAGCTGAGGAGCAGAAAGGTGAGGGACAAGTTTCTCTGCTGCCTTCTCCTCCTACCAGGGGAAAGAGAGTGCTCAGTCCTGCCCCAAGCCAGAAACCTGTGGTCAGGAGGGAAAGCTGATTACAAACGGTTCTTCCCAGTGATGGACAGTGCTGCCTTCCCACAACCTTGGCACAGGTTGCCCAGAGAGGTGGTGGAAGCCCCATCCCTGGACATTTTGAAGGCCAGGCTGGATGGGGCTGTGAGCAGCTGATGTAGTGGGAGGTGTCCCTGCCCATGGCAGGGGGGTTGGAACTAGATCATCTTTAAGGTCCCTTCCAACCCTGACAATTCTATGATTCTAACCTTCAATTCCTTTCTATTCTCTTCACTACCCCACATACCACTGCAGAAAGTGATGCAAAGTTGTTTTGTCACATTCTGGTACCACAGATAATGGTATAAGACCACCAGATTTTCTCCTACTGTGAGGTCTTCCAGTCAAGCCCAAAGGAAACCAGAGATGTCAACAAGTCACAAAAGTGGTGTAAGGACACTCCTCTAGCTGCTGGGTTTCAGGCAAAAAGGTTGGTTAAGTGTAAAAGAGTCCATTTTTCATGCTATTTCAGTCATATTTTAATTTAAAAGTAATTTTTTGTATCATATTGACATTCTTTCCCCAATTGTTGTCTCTACCAGTGCTGTAATTAGAGCAAATTAGGCTTAGAGGATAATGGCTCACCAGGTTTTTTTTAATTTGAAGTCTATGAGAAAGAAAGATTTGATGAAGTCACCATTTTCTGAGGTCTGTGTTTCAGTGCCCCAAGACAATAACTCCCTGAGATAGGCTAAACTTTGTGTGTGTGATTTATGAGCTGAGGACAGAATTACTGGCTTGGTTTCTCTGGCCTGTGTTGTGCAGGAGATCCAGGAAAAGGTGTTCATAATTGTCTTCTAGGAACCTCACCAATGCCACTCTCACAAATTCAACAATAATAGCCATTGTTTACCAGCCAAGAAGGCACAAAGATGGTCAAAAAAGTGACATACAGACAAAAGAGAAATAATAGGGGGAAAAAATGGCTGCTATCCAAGTGCAAAATCTGTTTGGGAGTAATTATGGAGAATACTACACATAGTTTAATCCATGCCAGATATCCTGGTGAGCATATAAATATATTCATGCCACTAATGTTTCCACTCCTTGCCATTGTGCTATGTAGAAGCTTGTCAGTGTAGAGGTGTGGATGATGAGAACTGAGGTCCTGCTGCAGGGACAGGGTCTCACCATGAGCAATATGAGCCAAGCTCATGGATAACCCCACAAGGAGATGTCTGAAGAGGTTGGTATCTTGCTTTCCTCAAGGTATCTGATGGTGGGTAGCTCCCAGGAAGAAGAAAGTGAAGCTACCTGTCTTCCCTTCATCCCCAAAGCAGTGGGCAAGCTGCTTCAGGGTACCAAACAATGCTTTTTTTTATTTTCAATTTGAACATTCCTTCTATTCAAATCTAAATACAATAGATTTATCTTCTCTGGGCTCATGGGGCCCTCAAATGTTAGATCTATAACCCTCTGGAACAGATCCTTCATCACTCTCTATTGTTTCCTACCAGACGAAGATCTTCCATAGAAGCTACATAAATATCCCATTCATAAAAGTATAAAACCATATTGTCCCAAGACAATAGCCCTGCAAGGCCAGCAACATTCCTGGTGAAGTTAGCAGAGTTAAACACGCAAAGAATTCCTCTGTCTCCTCAGGCTCCAGCACAGAGCCCCAACAACCATCATCTCTGTCTCATCTCCATTTCCATCACCACTTCATAGAGATTGGGGAATAAAGATCAAGGGCAAAGGCTTTGGCTGCCTGGAGAGCTCCTGTGTCCATGGTGCAGAAGGTACTGTGATAATACAGTAAAATAGAGTCTATTATCTAGTCTTTTTTAAGAGGACTTCTTAAGAGATTTCTTTAATGTTTCAGCTTTGGACAGGTTATTGATAGCACTTTTTATGTTCCCATTTCATATTTTTTTTCCTTAATCAGGGTTGGCTCCTTTTCCTCTGTACTGTACACACAGAAGGGAAGCAAGTGGTGCAGTGATATTAACAGGTGCTGAGATCTTGATGCAGGATTTGCTGGGGACAGTTCCTTGGTCTGTGTTGATGGCAGCACTGAAACACCAAGACAGTCCTGAGGGTTTGATGAATTTAAGCCAAATTTGGATTTCCTCATAATATTACATGGGAACTAATGTTCATGTGTGTTTTGCCTTCCCTCTTCTATATAGAATCATAGAATGGTTTGGGTTGGAAAGGACCTCCAAAGGTCATCTGGTCCAACCCCCATACAATAAGCAGGGACATCTCTACCTAGGTCAGGTTGCTCAGAGCCCCATCAAGCCTGGCCTTGAATGACCCCAGGGATGGGGCCTCCACCACCTCTCTGGACAACCTGTTCCAGTGATCAACCACCCTCATATTAAAGAACTTTTTCCTAATATCTACCCTTTTCTAGCTTAAAACCATTACCCTTCATCTCATCACTACAAACCCTTGTGAACAGACCTTCCTCCTATAGGCCCCTTTCAGGTACTGGAAGGTCTCTCTAAGGTCACTCCTGAGCCTTCTCTTCTCCAGGCTGAACAACCCCAACTCTCTCAGCCTGTCTTCATAGGAGGGGCTACTTGTACTTCTCGTGTTCTGCTCTTAAAAATTGAGGATTTTTGGATTTTTCATGTATTTTCAGTCTACATTTGGTCACAATAAGAGTTTCCTTTGGTCCTTACTTGAAAAGAATTGGATGTGGATCTAGTTCACTCTTACATTTATGTATCTCCAGGTCCTCTGCCTCACTCTTGGACATGGAATATAACATTTTTCATGGCAGAATGCATTTGTGTCATGTCTCTGAGTGCACTGTGGCAGCCCACAGAGAGGACTTCTTGGCAGGGCACTTCTTAAGGTCAACATCAACCTTGCTTTTACACAGAGCAGACACGCTCCTTCTACCTGATTAGGCACCAGTTCAAGGGAGCAGTGGGAGGCCAAGGATCCTCTAGTTAAAAGGCTGATTAGCCCTCCTTGAGATAAACTTCAATTGAACCAAGGGTGAATGATCCAGAAAAATAACAAAGTGCAACTAATTAAAGTGGAAATGGAACAAACTGTGCTCTTCCTTTTTGGCTTCGTTTTGTATGTTAATGAGAAGTGATAAGGGCCATGCCTGAGATTGTTCAAGAACTGGATGAGCCTCTTGTCTTCATCCAGATGCTGCTATCATCTCCACCAGTATAAACAAGAGTCTTCCTTGGTATGGATCCAAGGAGCTCAGGCCTGTCTTACATCACATCAGCCCAAGCATGAACCTTGAAAAGCCCAGGCTCCTTCACATTACAACCAAAACATTTTGATCTCTCCACTTAACCTTAAATTAAATTTGCCTTTGGCTTTTGCTGGGCTGGAGGGTCAATTTGCAGAACATTTGGAGCTGCTCAGTTCCCACCGCTGTAAAGTTCAGAGAACGTCAACTCAGTACCATCGATCCCAGCTCTGCCCATCACTGTATGTCTATTTTCTATATCAGCTGTGTTAAGTACATTATTCACCTGGTTTCACTTGTGGCAGCTGAGGCTGGAAGGAAATGCACAGAAAGTTTTACACAAGACTCTGGGAGGAGTTGAAAAACCTTCCAAAAGTTGAATAGGTTTCTCCAGATGACAAAAGGAGGCATTGAAATGTGCTGCTGTAATAGGAACGTAATGAAAACTGTAGTATCAGCACAGGGTGCAGAGGAAACTACCCAGTTCTTTCAATATCATGCTGTAGATTTCTCTCGTGTCCTGTAACCCCATATTCTGAGCTGAATAGCTTGAAAGAAATAAAGGTGCTGCACCAGCAGTGCTTGTGATTCAATAAACATCAGTCTCTCCTGCAACAACCTCCCCTAACTATGCAGCTAGGGACAAGATATTAATTTCCAAACCTAAACTGGAACAGGGTAGAGAGTTCTTTCCTGGTTTTAATCCTGAAATTATTTCCTGCAGATGCTGTATATAGCACTTACTGCCCTCGAGGGCTTGGTGTTTCTATAAGAATATGCAGGACCATGGTGGTGGAGGCACCATCCCTGGAGTCATTCAAGGTCTGAGCAGCTTGACCTAGGTAGAGATGTCCCTTCTTGTGTAGGGAGGCTGGACAAGATGACCTCTAGAGGTCCCTTCCAGCCTCAAACACTCTATGATTCTGTATCTCTGAGGGTCACCAAGGGTTGGGCTGTCCCCTCACCAAGTCCACAGCTGTATAACATCCTAGACAGGGCAAGAACTAGGATCTGCCTCCTGATTTGAGTGAGTTCTTGGTCCAAAGAGCCACCCTGAGCCACCTCCCTTGCCTTGATGTACCTTATGGAGCTAACCAGTATTTGGTGAACTAAGCCAAGACTTTTTTCCTCCTGATCTGCCCATTTTGGGTGAGAAGTAACAGTGTGGGGTCTAGCAAAGGGCTGAGTAACCCTTAGAGAGGTGCCAGTTGTGCTCTTAAATGCATTAGGATGTTCAAACTGAAGGTGTTGGGGATTGGCCAATTATTAGTTCTTAATTTTTTTTTTTTCTTCCTGAGGTGATTTGACCTTCTGGCTACAGAGGTTTATGGGCTGTGCATGGCTGGGATGTCAACATTGGCATCCACAGCTGCCAACATTGCTCAGAGGTCAAGCTCCCAGAATGACGACAGAGGCCAAGAGGAGAAGGAAAAAACCTAAAGTGTGGAAAAAGGAAGGGGAAAGAAAAGTCTGAAGCTTAAATATTTATGGCAGCTCCTAAATTATGGTGAGAGTTGCTAGTCTCTCCATAGTAGAGATCAAAGCCAGGGTTTGACCAAGAACCATGCTGCATGTCCAACCCCACCCTTGACAAAACTGACCTAGCCCAGGGTAGAGTTTTTCCAGCATCTTGGGAAAAAAATCTGGCAACTCCTCCAGACAGCCTCAACCATCAAAATACTCAAGGACCTGTCATATATTGGTAAGATTTTCCTATGATTCCTTGTTTGGTTTGGGGTTTTTTTTAGATTTTTCTCTTGCCTTTCAAATGACAAACCCTAAATGTGTTTGTTTTATTTCTCTCCTTTTAGAACAGTTCTCAAGTGGGGTTGCAAAGAGATGCAGGAGGGTGGAAGAGGCTGTGTGAAGATCATGCTGGCTATCTGATGGCCATGGAACTGATGGAGTCACCATCCCTGGAGGGGTTCAAAAAATGAGTAGATGGAGCACTTCAGGGAGATGTTGGGATGAAGGTTGGGCTTGATGACCCCAGAGGTCTTTTCCAACCTTAATGATTCTATGTTTGGCTCCATCATATCTGGCACAGGTGAATGTTTTTGGAGGCTGAGGGATATCCATGCATCCCTTTCCTGCTCCCTCCAACCCAGTTGATGGTATCCCAGCTCTAGTGAGTGGCTTGGAGCAGGAATGTCCTTGTGCAGGCTCAGGAGAGCCTCCCAGGATGCTGCTTAACCATCCAGCTCCAAAAAGCAAGTAAAGGCTTTAACAATTTGTGAGCGAGTGGTACTTTTATCTATATGGAAATAAAATACACTCTGTATTTCTGCATTAACTCAAAGTGAATGATATCATACCCTTGAATCAAATCCCTGGGGACTGTGATGGTAAATCTGGCTTGATATTGATAGTGTCATCTTATTGTCCCTGCTCTATATCTCCTTCACCACGACAGCAAAACTCCAGCATGGGTGTTCCAGCATCCATGGCATTTAATGCAACCATCCTGGGTCTTATAGGATAGATGGCTCGATCCTAAATAGATTAAGTCCCTCTGAGGAGCTATACAAAGGTGATTTATTTTCCCCTGGATGTGCATGTAAACACAGAGCCACACAAAGAGGTGACTTGAATGCAGGGGAAAATACATCCTGAAAAATCCTTCACTGCCTCCAAAGACTTGCAGAGAGGAGCAGCAAGAATAACAGTGAGAAGCTGATCTCAGCCCAAATGGACTTCATTAGGCTAAATAATATTTATCTGGATAAATAATATTTCTCTACCTTCATTTATCTACAGCCCAGATCCAGGTTCATGTGGAATAAGACACAACTCAGTGAGACTTGATTGTCTCTCAAACACTGTTAAACTCCTGGAAAGTTCACAAGATTAAACTCTTATTAGTGTTTCCTTTTTTATATATATTTACAACAGCAAATTCTTGAAGACAGACCAGAGAATATGAAATGATATCACATGAATTTCTGTGTTTCAGCTACATTTTGATAGAATCGTAGAATCTTTTCAGTTGGACAAGACCTTTAAGGTCATCCATTATTTTATAGCAACCTGTTTTTCTAAACCACTATCAAATTTATTCTCTCCTAACAAAATTGATATGTTTTGATCAAGGGTTTGCTGCAAAACTGAAGGGAACCAACGATAATCTTTAAGGTCCCTTCCAACCCAAATTCTATGATAATCTTTCCACTGACCTCAAGAAGTTTGGAGAGAGACCCTGAAATAAAAGAGAAATAGTGGGCTGGGAGTGAAGCATGATAGATATTGCTTAAAATTGCTGCAAGAATAGTATTTGTCTGGTGTTTCTCTATGGTTACACTTTAAAGTACATTCTCTGCATGGTTAGAACAAGCATTTTGCTTAAATGAATAAAAATGGAGCCCATCAGACTCCTCTCTTTGAATGCTGAGGGTATTTTTCATTTTTATGCCCTTCTCAAGAGCTTGTCCAGAAAAGCCCAAGACGTTGCTGGAGCAATAAGGGAATTTAGACATTCAGCACAGATCTGGCCCATTATGCCTTCAACATGTAATGCTGGGGCCATAAAATTTATGACTGTCTTCTTCAGTGCTTTAATGAGGCATCGCCAGGCTCCCTGTATATTTGCACATGTCTTAGCAGATAATGATTTTAAAAAGGGCTGGAGTACAGCTGCCAGCACAAATGGCCATAAGACCAATTATCTTTGCAGGATTTAGTCATTATGTGGAATCAAAGGCAAAACTGAATCATCGGCCAGTTTTCTCCTCCAGTTTGGGAGGGAAGTCAAGGGAACAGGTTTCTCCTTGGACACATCTCCTGTTAACTTTTCCCCCCTTACGTCTCCCTTGCTGGCATAATCCTAGCAATTAAACTGAGCCTCCTGATGAGACTTATTATTTTTAATCCAGCTTGTTAAAGGGCATAAGTGTTTTCACTAATCCATTTTTGGCACGCCTGCTTTTCCAACCATAATCCTGCTTCTGAAGGAAGAGAGGGTGCTCTGATAGAGCTCCATGATGGTTCATGGCCGACTGACACCCAACTAGAGCAAGCAACCCATAAATTCACAGGTTAGAGCCATGTGGGACCAGGTAGAGATGGTGATGGTGGTGGGATTGATAAAATCAACCATGGCAATGTTTACCTGCATTCCATTTCTTCATATCCAGACATCTGTGGAGCCCCAAAGTGTGAGAAAAATGGGTGGGATCTCCTGTGTTGCTTATCTCCAAGCTCTCCAAACTCTTCCATGTTGTTCAGCCTTGATGGAGTGAGTCTGTTTGGGGGGGAAGTGGCAAACCAATAAAACCTTCTACACCTTCTATTTTACTGCCAAGAGACACGGGGCATCACTAAACCAAGGGAGGTGGTTTAGTGGTGACCTGGCAGTGCTGGGTTGGACTTGATGATCTTAAAGGTCTCTTCCAATGAAAATTATTCTATTCCAGGCCCAGTAGCCAGATTGTTTAAGGTTAGGCCAGCTAAATATAATTTTGAAGTGTTCCAGAAAGGTGCAATGACTAATGCTAATTTTATTTCACCTAAATTCTGAGTCAAATAACAGCAAGTAGCAACTTCTCTGTTTCTCTTCAGAAGGGCAATTGTGGTTCGTTGAGATCTTTGGTTTCCCCTGTCTGTTTTCAAGAGCAAAAGGAGAACCATTGGGTGGAATTTTTCCAGAGAAACTTGACTGGTTAAGGGAATGTTGGCTCCTGTGAAGAGGTAGGAGAAGAAGGCACCACACAAGCACAAAAAGGCTTCCCCATACACTACCTAAGCACCACACATCTCCACCTCTAATGGTCTCTAGAAGTAGCTCCTGGCAGAGGATTAAATTAGGTTTTCAAAGCATCCTAAGCTGGCTTCTGGGAGGTCTCTATCTCAGCAGCTCAGCTAAGCATTGACTCAGTTGCCCCACCAGGAAGGTCAGATGCTTGTTTGTAGGTCACGGTGAAGTCATTAGCTGTGAATTTCCATCAGGCTGGACTGCAGCTGACCCAGCTCTTAGGACCTCACTATCTATCTGAGTGATTCCTCTTGGCTGACAGAGCAAGGCCAAGGCACTGGTCACCTTCTTCCATCCCTTGAACAGTCACAGTTTGCTGACTGGGTCTTCAGGAGGAACCTTCAGCTTTCTCAGCTGTTCCCTCACCCGACTGGCAAAGGCAGAAAACTATTAATTTAGCATCAAAACCAGGTATGAAAGAAAAGGGTGTGATGAGCTCAGTGGCTTAATATCCTTAGCTGCATGGTCTAGATTAAGGTACGTATTTGGTGAGGTCCAGACACCAATTTTTCCTGTCTGATAGAGCAGATAAAAGAGATGGAAATGTTTTCCTCAAAATCTTTTCTGCAAATGTCCATGTTTTTTTCCTACTGAAATAAATGAGGTTTTTATTGTAGCCTCATTCACTTGGATTCATTTGACACAAGGACTTTGTCAGCTGCACCTCCCTGTTAAGTGGGCAAGTGTGACATCCTTGGGCTGCTTGATTCCTTTATTTCAAGGGATAGTAGCTACAAGTGAGCCCCTAAACAATCAGGACTTTACTGATTTACTTTAGCTGGAAGATCCTGAAGGGAAAAAGTCAAAACTATGGGTTGCACTCAGTAGTTTCCCTCCAGTCTCATACCTTACAATTTCTTCTTAATCTTAATACGTCACAAACACATTCACTTTATTATATGGCGAGTGGTATGGTAATAGTATATGGTGAATAGTATATTCACTTAAATATATGGTGGCACCACAGGATGAAGGTTGTCTTGAGATAGGTTCTGTAAAAAACATGGAAGGCAGAAAAATTCCCAATCCAACCATAAAATACAGTGTGAAATGGGGACAGAGTAGCCTCTGCCCAAGCCTGAGACCCAGCAATGCTTCCATAGGAGAAGGTCCCCCTGAAATGCACATTTTGGAGCAGCATCCCACAAGCAGGAAGAATGGGAGAGTTAATTTGTGGATTGCAACATCCACTGAGGGTAGAGGGAAGACTCGTCTCTTTTATGCACCCATGTTGCTAGGAGCAAGTGTTGCTTTCGTTTGCCAACCCACAAATCCCCTGTGAAGTATTATTTCCCTGTTTTTCAGTGCTAAGAACTGTGTCTGTATAAAAGCTCTCAGAAATATCGCTCTAAGGAGTCTGTAATTCATTGTAACTCCCAGCCCTAATAACTGCAAGGTGATTTTTCATAGATTTCTAAAACTGGCAGGCTAATATTTCTTGAATCAGTCAGGGAAGAAATGCTGCTCTATCCCTTGCTTATCCTTTCCTCATCAACAAGCACAATTACAAAACCACATTTCCTCAGCCTGGGATTTTAGGGCTCCCTGTCAGAGTCATTTTCCCATCCTCCAGGAGTAAATGCGAGTCCTATTACACCGGGGAGATGTCAACGGATTCATCTTCCATCCCTGATGGCCATAACTTCATTTTTACCTATCAAATGTATGGCACAGCTGGAATGGATGAAAAGCCAAGATAATCCTACAAGCCTAAAACTGGAAGGTATTCATAGTGAGGAGAAAAACAGTGATACAGAGATTTCCACTCTCCCCAGGGAGCTGAGCATCAGCTCCAGAAATGAGCAACCTCATGCTTATCAGGAGGTCTGTCTGGCCACCATTTACTGCTGTTATTTAATCAACTCAGAAGTTTATTATTTAATCAACTCAGAAGTTTACCTGTGCTGGAAAACAGCCGTGTGTAAGTGGAGACCATCCCCATAGAAGCCACGAAGGTGTCGTGGAAGAAAAATGCTGTTCTTAAGCCAAAAAGAGCTCACAAAGGTTATGGATGCTTTTAATTCCACAGCCTCATGTGCCAGGGCTGCAATAATTGATGCTTGACAAGCCAGATCAATAATTAATGGTGAGTTTGCTCGTTTCGAACCAAACAACCGCAGCAGAACTTAAATCCATTTGTTCTCTGTCTGCTTTGAAAAAGATGAGCAGAAAACTAGCAGGATGCTTTACAAGAAAGCCTGGTAGAGAGCTGGATATTTTGAAGCCTTTAATATCAGCTTAATTTCATTTAAGGCATGCCACATAATCAGGTTACTACAAGCTGAAGGTGGCTCACCTGACAAGCGGCGTGTGATGGATCTGGCCGTATTTAAACACCTTCCTTCTGGAAGTGTCAAAAACATGATTGATTTCCTTTTATCCCTCTGCAGCTGGGGAGTTCAGTGGTAATGTCGTGCACTTTGTCAGAATTAAAACAAAAACCCAGGCAGGCAGTGCTGAGGGAAAAGGTAACACAGGCAAAGTGTGTCACTCCCGTTAGGTGGGAGTTAAGGGATGCTGTGATGCTCACCCTTTAAAAACCCTTTACCCACAGATGGAGCATCCCTCTGCCCCACTCAGCTACTTTTTCCAACTCCAACAAAAAGAGGTGGCTGTATCTGAGACCAATATCTTGTAATGTCGTTAATCCCAGGTATGAATCAATCAAGACTTAATCCTCCAATTCCCACTGAGGGAAATTATCTTGTATCAGCTCCTGCCTTGTGGAAGCAGGTCAGGATTTGACTGCTTTGTTGTCATGCAGCAGTGATATGTTAATGTGTAAATACATTATTAACCATATCAGATGGCTCATACATCACCTTGCAATACTTCTGGTGGCTCGTCCTGCTTAAGACCAGCTATGTTGGGAACACCAGTTGCCCTCCTTGCAGAGCAAGACACAACCTGTTGTGTCACCATTGTGGGAGTTATGTTTGAAAGCCATGACATAGATGTCCCACCAAGCAGGAGGTGACTCTCCAACATCCACATTTCTATCTATTCACACATGAATCCAAGGCTAGAGCAATAAGAGCACGGTGCAGACTTTTTATAGCCTGCACAGGAATGTACTCCTGTTGCTGAAATATTTTCCAACGTAGCCAAAGGTTAATATATGCATTGCCATGGCTGTGATTAACATCTCTTTCCTTGCAGCACTTCACCTTTTACTATTAGCAGTGCTCTTGTCCATTAGTCACAGTACCTGGCATTTCCCTTCTTTTCTTATGTCTTCCCAAATTTACAGCCCTGGTTTTCTACCCTGCACACGTGTACCTGCAAACCCGTGCCCAGGTCTTGTTTCTGAGACTGAGCTGATTTCCAATTCTCTTGCAGTGCCCAGCACTGAGAGTGCTCCTGAGCCCACCCCTGGGCAGAGAAGGATGCTCTGCATGTGTCCCCCCTACACCCACACCTCCCAGGACCTCCCTTTTAGCTTGGGTCAAGTCACAATGAGCAAAATCAGACATGAATCGGGCTTATTGGGTGTATTATCTGTTCTCCTCCATCTGTGTATTCTCCCAGTAAGAAGCAGGAGTTCCTCAGTCACTTTGTAACTCCTCATTTTGCTGAAATCCAGGCAGGACCCTCAAGGCATCACCTGTGAAATGGATTTGTTGGTGCTCATGGAAATATGGGGAAACCTCATTGCTCTCTACAACTACCTAAAAGGAGGTTGTGGTGAGGCTGGTGTTGGGCTCTTCTCCCAAGTACATAACGACAGGACAAGATGAAATGCCCTCAAGTTGCACCAGGGGAGGTTTAGATTAGACATTAGGAAGAAGTTCTTTACTGGCAGAGTGGTCAGGGACTGGACCAGGCTGCCCAGGGAGGTGCTGGAGTCACCATCCCTGGAGGGGTTCAACAAACGAGCAGATGTGGTGCTTTGAGACACGGTCTAGGGGTGAGGGAGATGTTGGACAAAGGTTGGACTTGATGATCCTGGAGGTCTTTTCCAACCTAAATGATTCTGTGATGATTCAAGCTTCCTCCCAGTCCATGCCTACAATCTGAGATGCAGCAGGTCCCCTCTGCCAGTTCAGCAGCTCGTCAAAGGCCTGCTTCATTCTGGGCTGTTTTAACCCACCCTGTCCCTCCATCCCAACTCCCATTCCAGCCCCTCCCTAGATCCACTTTTAATGCCCAATATTGGCAGTGATGCAATCACTAGACAGATGCTGCCTGCGAGCACCTGGTTGTCCTGGGTCATGTTTCTTCTCAGTTTTCTTGACTCCACACACTCAGCAAGGGTAAGATCATGTTTTCTGTATTATATCTTTCTCTTATGACAGATAATTATTTATTTATTAATTAATTATGTTGCCATACTAAATGGCAGCACGTTGTCCCTCCAGCACGGGCTCCAGGGTGGAGAGTTGGTGTTTGCTCACCCTCTTCCACCTCCCCACAAAAAAGATGGGATGTAGCTAAATATCACCCCAAACTACCTCAGAGCTCATACCCATGGTGTGTGATTAATAAGACGGATTTCTTTAATCAATATTTCTTTAATCCTTGACAGTGCTGGGTTATCTGTTGAACTCAATGATCTTAAAGGATTTTTTTGACTTAAATGATTCTATGGTTCTGATACCCACCTCCTGACCAGCTGCTGATGTCCTCCTTTCCCCCTTCCACACTTTGCTCTAGTACTGAGCTCAGTGACTTCCACATATTTACCACGTCAAAAAGACACAGTATTTTTTACCACGTAAAAATTTTTACCATGTCAAAAGTGCTGAGATGTTGGTTGGTCACCTTGCAGGGACCAGGCGTTTGCCAGAAGAACCAGCCCTGCACAACCCTACAGGAGATGGAGGTCAGTGCCATGAGTTGAATCTAACCAAAGGGGCAAATAATCTGAATTTCAGACACTCAAGTGAGGCAGGGGCTTGGCTGGTGCAACGACAGGGTCCAGGATGGGGTGAGGGTAGCTCGTTATGGGCACTGTGTTCGCAGCCAGGCACAGAGAGGGAAAGCAGCAAGTGAAATACTTGGAGGCTGTTTCATCCCATCCTGCTGTTTGTTCCCCCTCTTCCTCTGGCCCTGCTCCTACCATGAAAACACTCCAGGCTGAGGAGGCTTAACTGTCTTCCCATGGCTTGGTGGGAGAGCTCCAAATGCAACTTGAAACGCCCTCAGGACAAGGAGGACACCAAAACCTCCTCCTGCTCTTCCCATTACCGCATTATCCTTCATACCAGGGGCCATGAGCATCCTCCACTGCTCCCTTCATGGAGAGTGAGGAGTTTCAAAGGCAAAGCACTGGGATAAAGAAAAAGGGTCTTATTCTATTGTACTTCTCTGAATTATCCTTTCACCATCACAAAAAAAAACTACAAGGGAGGAGAAGGCTTTTAAAAGACCAAAGGAAATAAACATCGACTGAACTCGCTTGACTCCGGTTACCAGACTTGGAATTTTGAATCATTTTAACATATCAGAAATGCCTCTAACTCTCTGGAAAGCCAAAGGGCCTCCTTGTTTTTTGTCTTTCATTTTTAGCCTGATGAAAGACGAGCGAAAGGCTGTATTTTCCTTTTTCCAGCCTAGGATAAAACATCCCTAAACAAGGGGGAGTATCCAGGTCAACAAAGCTGCACCATGGAAAAAAATAAAACATCATCAGCTCCATTTCCACAGAGGTAAAGAATCAAAGGCCTTGTCCCTGCCAGGAATTCCTGTCCTAGTAGAAAACTCTCTGAAATGAGGGGGATTTTCTCCCCATGGGACAAGAGGCTATTGCATCCTCTGCCTCTTAAAAATCCCCTACATTTTCTTAGCTGAAAGCTGGATGTATTTTCAGTGCCTTACAAACTTTTTTCATTTGAGTCTCTCTTGTTGTTCCCCAGCCACTGCAAGGGTTGATTTTTATTTTTTTGTTTGATTTATAGGTGATGATACTTTAGTCTTCTTGGAAAGTCATTAGCAGGAGGAGTCTTGCTGGAACAGAGTCATCTGCAGAACTCAGAGAGGTATTTGCAGCCTGGCTCCCATAGACAGGGCTGGACCAAAATATAAATCATAAAATATGATCCTTTACTCTGTTGTTTCCCTAAACTGGCTGTTTTAAGAGAAAAACCCTTCAGCAGGTATTTTAGCCAGGTGCTAATGATATTTTATCCCATCCGAGCAATCCACCCCCAGCCATAAAAGTCCCAAGTTCTCTCTAGAGCAGCTCTCTGGGTTTAGCTGTGCTCAGGCAGCCAAGCCCAGCTCATTTCTTTCTGTTCTTCCCCTGAAAATATTCAATATATTCAAATTCATTATGACAAAACCAAAAAAAAAATTTAAAAAAAAATCATAATAATAAAGGGTATGTGGGAGGGTTCCAAGAATTCCTTAGGAAAATTGTTTCAAATTCACGGGCATAAAAAAGAGCAATTTTTTATTCTAGGCATGACTGACAAAAAAAATGTTAAGAACTAGAGCTGGAAAAAATATTTTGGGTTTAGTAAATGGTGGCAGCTTTTTCGTTATTTTTTTTCTTGGACCAGCTAAGTAAAGACCAGCTTGTAAAAATTGTTTTCATCACATCCAGAAGAGCCCTGACCAAATTACAGCAGCAAGAAGCAGGTAAAACAGCACCTTCCTCAGGGAAAATGTCAGGCTGGTTCAGCAAACACATTTATTTAAGCTCCACATATTTTTCTAAGTTTTAGCAGCTTGTTTGAGGAGCTGATTCCACCACCCTTCCTTGGCCAGCATCTAATAAATTGGATGTAATTACTGGAAAAATACACAATGGGGAGGAACTCTTCTTCCTCTGATTGAAAACTACTTTTTTTTTAATTTCTTTTTACCCAGACCTTACCATATATATATATGGTGTGTATATATATATATACACACACCATATATATATATGGACTATGCTATGTGCTGGTTCCTATATTTATGCTCTTTTCCACAAATGGACTTTATCACTTCATTCATGACGTGTCCTTTTCCTGGTCAAGCCAACCAGGCTCATCTTGTGTTTCAGCTCCCAGAGGATCAGGTATCTGGACACCCTGGCAGGGTGAATACTGATGATTTCTGCTGGTATAAATGGCCTTGGCATGAGGTTCAGCACTTGTGGGTGCAGCTCCCTGGCACCCACCAGCTTGGCACTGGGAGACATTTAGAATCATAGAGTCATAGAACTGTCAGGGTTGGAAGGGACCTTAAAGATCATCTAGTTCCAACCCCCTGCCATGGGCAGGGACACCTCCCACTACATCAGTTGCTCACAGCCCCAGCCTGCCTGGCCTTCAAAATGTCCAGGGATGGGGCTTCCAGCACCTCTCTGGGCAACCTGGGCCAGTGTCTCCCCACCCTCCTGGGCAAGAACTTCTTCCTAACGTCTCATCTGAATCTCCCCACCTCTAGTTTTGACCCATTCCCCCCAGTCCTACCACTACCCGACATCCTAAAAAGTCCCTCCCCAGCTTTCTTGTAGCCCCCTTCAGATCCTGGAAGGCCACAATAAGGTCCCCCTGGAGCCTTCTCTTCTCCAGACTGAACAACCCCAACTCTCTCAGTCTATCCTTGTAGGAGAGGTGCTCCAGCCTCTGACCATCATTTCACAAGGAGGCAGGTGGCAAGAATATTCTGTTGCAAGCAGCAAACAAATAACTCCACAGGGCTCAAATGCTGAGGGAGTTCACTTAAACTAGTGGCCCCAAAAATGGGGTTTTCTCCCTTTTTTGCTCTATTTTGGCTGCCCGTGTCCTTCAGCAACTTCATGTCCTGCTGCACCTCTCCATAGCAACCATGGCTTTGGCCACGCATCAGGCATGGAGAGAGCAGCTGGACTCACAAGAGGTGGCCCAGCAGGAGAAGAGCCTCCCAAACATGCCCTCCATTGGTTTATTTGTGCTGAATTTTATTTGAGCTCTTCTATTACACTGGCAGCTGTAATAAAATATGCAAAGTTATTCATGTCTCCTTAGTCCAAGCAGCTTGATCTAAGGGCCAGCAAAGGGCAGAACCCCCCCTGTGATGGACAAACACTATGGAAGTGCAGAAATCCCTCATTCCTGAAGCAGGGAAGCTGCTAAATCCTGTGGCAAATCCCACCAGGCATTACTGAGGAATGGCAGGTGGGGGCATCATCTCTTATGGATTGAGGACAGTTTGGAGCTGGAGGATTGTAAAGAACAGAGACATGCAGGAGATGGGGGAAGTTCCAGCCTCTTTGCTATGGTCTGTAAAAATAAATTCATAAATAATAATAATAAAAAATTTTTAAAATCATAAATAAAAATAGATTCATAGATAAATAAATAAATTAAAAATAAATTCACAAATAAAAATGAAAATAAATTTAAAAATTAACTCAGGATTATCACTGTGGCCCCCCAGACACTACAAATTAGGATCAAGGAGACTGGCAAATTTTGGAGTGTTCAGTGGAATAGAAAGAAGAGGGAAACTGGTTTTGAGTGGAACATTGTTGTTTTTGTCAAGTGTTTAACAAAGTACAATTTGGCAGATTATTTTGAAAATCCAGCCAACTCCAACATTACTCAAGGCTCAGTGAGGGCAAGTGGGATGTGAAATGATTTTTTTGTGTAGATGTGGTTTGCTCTGTATTAGACATGGATGGGGACTGTCTGACTTGATTGGGCTGATTAAGTCCATGCGAGCTAATTAACTACAAGTTAGCCCAAGTCAGATCAGGTGACTGCACTTGTGATTGTTCAGCATTCTTACCAGAAGGTGGATGTCACCCAGATGTTTTAAAATATCCCCAATATCCATTTTCTTCTAAATAGATGTGTTGTCTTCTCGGTGTGGTGATGCCTTCTGGGCCATCTGAAGACAGGCTGAGAATTGGGCTTGTTCAGCCTGGAGAAGAGAAGGTTCAGTGGAGACCTCATTGCAGCCCTGAAGGGGGCTACAAGAAAGCTGGGAAGGGGCTTTTTCCAAGGGCTGGTAGTGATAGGAAGAGGGGTAATGGATTCAAACTGGAAGAGGGGAGATTTAGATTGGGAATTAGAAAGAAATTCTTTGCCCTGAGGGTGGTGAGACACTGGCACAGGTTGCCCAGAAAAGTTGTGGATGCTCCATCCCTAGAAAGGTTCAAGGCCAGGGTGGATGAAGCCTTGAGCAACCTGGTCTAGTGGGAGGTGTCCCTGCCCATGGAACTAGATGATCTTTGAGTTCCCTTCCAACCCAAACCATTCTATGATGGTCTATGAAGTACAGATCATCATCACTGGTGGAAGTTATGTTAGCAAAGAGGATCATCACTCTGGAGTAATTATAGATATATGTCCTGATTGTCATAATTGATTTACACTTGAGAGTGGGTTTTTTTAATAACATGCCACTTGGTGGAACATCTCCCACTGCAGTATGGCAAGGAGCTGTCATGTAGCATCTCCTCATGATACCTTGAAGGATCTCCAGAGCCATCAGAGCAGTTCTGCTCACTTTGGCATGTCCTACTTATGCATATGTGTTAACCAGCACTATATTTGCTCTGCTCCTCTCTCTCACCTACTCTCTGGGTCTGCTGTACCTAGAAGAGAACAACTCTAGACCATGAACCTTACAACATATGGGCTCAAACAGTGCCTGGCATCCCGTGTGGGAAATTCAAGAGCCAAGCTGTAGTGACACCGCTTGCGAAATGCTGCAAGAAGATCACTGGAATTCGTGGCTATTTTCAGACCACTGTGACAGAAGAAACTAATTCAAGGCACTTTGAAAATGTAGCTGGTGTGTTGCGAAGGCTGAAACAATATGGGCTGGGAGAGCAGAGGCCAAGAGCAAATTCTTTCCGAGGAAGCCAAGAGTGTTGAGCGTATGTTAGATATGAAAAGCCTTCCTAAATCAGTGGATGGCTGATGTACCAAATGCCCTTTGTACAGAGTCTTTCCCTTCTAGAATTCAGAAGATCCTGCAGCCACCTTTGGCCAACTTGCAGTTCTCCTCCACTTCGTGTCTCAGCTGCTCAAGCCAGCAAGAAAAGTGGAAGGATTAAACGTTTTGCAAAAATGCTGGCAGGAACTAAGGAGATCATAGAATCATAGAATGTTTGAGGCTGGAAGGGACCTCTAGAGCTCATCTGCTCCAACCTCCCTACACAAGCAGGGACATCTCTGCCTAGGGCAGGCTGCTCAGAGCCCCATCAAGCCTCACCTTGAAGGACTCCAGGGATGGGGCCTCCACCCCCTCTCTGGGCAGCCCATTCCACTGATCTATCACCCTCAGATTAAAGAACATTCTTCTAATATCCAGTCTAAATCTCTCCTTTCCCAGCTTAAAACCATCACTCCTGGTCCTGTCATTACAAACCCTTTTGAATAGACCTTCCTCCACCTTTACGTAGCCCCCTTCAGATACTGGCAGGAGATTATCAACCCCAATATAGAGCAACCCCCTTTAAAAGTGTCTGCCTTTGATATGTATCCTCTAGGGTATATTTAGGGCAGCTCATATTGAAATTGGTGGCAATTAAGCACTTAGATACCTCGGTGGTAGCTGAGCCTCCCCTCTCCCCCACCAGCCCTCACAAAAGCTTTTTGAGTGTGATCCTTGCAGGAAGAATTAGTTTGGAAAGAAAAAGGAAATGGGTTTACAAGTTGTGAACTCAGACAAGGACATCCAAACAACAAAAACCTGGCTGCCTCCTTTGTTGAGCTACAAAAGCCAACCACCATTTGGCTGCAACCTTCCCTTTTCCACTGCCTCTTCTTAAATGAGCTTTTTGGAAGGTCCCTTTGTAAGAAGCAGATAAAAGCAGCTGCCAGTAAGGAAATGCCATCTCTGACTGGATTAAGGACGTGCTGGGAAGGGGGTGCAGATGCTGTGGTCATAAAATGTCCCCACCAGCAAGTAGGAGAAGAAGGCATGAAACTCCTGCAGCAACTGTTCTACCCATGCTGGTCACCAAGACACCTCTTTCCAACACCAGAAGCTTTTATTTGAGAAAGACCATGGTTCTTGCTGGTTGCCTTCCTCTACTTCTTCTCCTTTCCCCAAATAGACATACTGTCTATACTCAATTTTTACCACACAGCTTCTCCTCCAGGCTTTCCTCCTCCCCTGAAACCCTAAAGACCAAAGGAAGATGGGCCTTGCAGAAGCAGAAGTTTAAAGGAACCTTCTGAATAGTCTGTCTGGATGAATTCCAAGAGGAATGTGACTATCTGCCTGCTGGTGTCTGGAAATAGAAAGGATGGGAAGGAATTATTCAAGGTGTTTCAAGAGGTTATAAATAAAAACAATGAGATGGGATCTCAGAGGGAAATGTTAAGGCTGAATATCAAGGGGAATTTCCTGACAGTGAGTCCTTTGGGTGTTTTCTAGTGGTTCCTTAAGGAAAACTTATCACTGAAGGGATGGAGAAGGCACTGGGAAATGTGCACCAGGCAATGGGCAGAGGCAACCAGAATCATTCCCCCTCCACCTTCCCTAAGTCCATCACTTATTAACAGTGATGTTACCCTAATGTATGTCTCCAACCACCAAATTTTGGTCACAGAAGCTCAGAGGCTTGTGGGAGCTTCACTAAAGTGTGTTATTCATGCTCTGTAATGTTTCTGCTAAATTCAGTTTAATAGAACTCACTGAATTAGGTTATAGGGTTACTCCTTTACAGGTTTCCTTTATATCAGCATTTTTCTCCTCCAGTTGGCAATTCCCATGTTGCTCAGAAGCCATCTTCTCTAGAACTCTTTTTCTCAAGGGATGCCCAGGCACTGAAAGAAGGAGGGAATGGTTTCAACTAGATGAGTGCCTTCTATTCTTAATCAGAATTCCTTTTAAGTGTAGCCCAAGGTAGGAGAAAAACAGGAAAACAAAAGTTTCTACATTTGTCACATGCTTTGTACACCAAACGTCCTCTGTCTGGTCACCAGCATGACCCAACACCTGCCCCAAACATGGGACACCTGGATCCTCTCCAAAAGTCTGTTCCTGACCTGGCAGGTGACCTCAACAATTGTCACTCTGGGCATTAGAATGGAGCTAATCAATTGTTTTCCTTTTTAAAGGGCTTAAATATGTGTCCCTCAAAGCTGAAGTTGGATATTAGGGGAATAAATCAAATGTATGAAGTATTTGAATCAGTTTAAAACAAGTCCAGTGTTAAATCTACGTCAAGGTTCCTGGATTAGGCACGTGCTTGTCATGAATGCTCAGAACTGGGACCTTTTTCCTATGAAGCTGAAATCAAGGAGACTCTTGATGGATCTAATCCTGAAAGATCTGAGTGATTAAACATATGAATATCAAAGCAGGGGTTACATTTACTGTAACTTCAGAGATTTTTTTCTGCTCCCTTCAGGTGGATTTAGGAATTCTTGTTTAGTTTTCATTCACTGTGGGGTTTAATCTCACCATACAATGAACACATTACTCTGAAATTACTGAAATGGTGACAATATTTCTCCTCCACAATTATATCAAAAATATAAACAAATATATATATATTAAAAAAAACCAACAAAGAGGGTAACAGAGCATTTAAGTTACTTTACATCAACCAAATACCACTTTAATAACCGTATATTACCCTATTCTCCAAGTGCTTCTAAAAGACTATATAAAAATAGCACCTCTACACGAGGGATATTTGGATATTTTAATAGCTCAGATGTTCACAGAGAACTTTAATGTCAAAGATCAAATCAAAATGACTCTCAGGAAAAGGATGTGGGTATTGAAGTGTAATCCTGTGCCCTACCCAGGGAGAGTGTAGGTGATGATGAAAAAGCACTATTTTATTCTAAAAATATCCTGCATCCCTAATTAACATGTTTTATTAGTAAATAGGAATGCTAATGAAATGTTAATGTGACATTTTACCACAATCAGGACGTTAATTTAATTACGTAAAGCTCCTCATTAATTAGAGCCTCTAATTGCAATGTCATTTGCTTCCTAAGCCCGAAATTATCAGTATGATCTTTCTGCAACTGTTTCCACTCCAGTATCTGTATAAAGCCCCTGGACCAGCAACATTCTCCATGACTATTGGATAAACTGTGTTGCTTTCACTGATATCAGCAACAGAAGCTAAAAAATCATCTCTTCAACAGGTTCTTCCTTGATTTTGCAGCATATCTCCATAAAAAGGAAATAATCTGACAAGTCCATACGTGATTCAGCTGTTTGGGTTTATTTTATGGTTTGGTTTAGGTTACAGCTCATGTTGAACACAGTGTGAAAGCTCCTCCAAACATGACTGAAAGCTGGGGAGGGACTTTTTAGGATGTCGGGTAGTGGTAGGACTGGGGGAATGGGTCAAAACTAGAGGTGGGGAGATTCAGATGAGGGTTTAGGAAGAAGTTGTTGCCCAGGAGGGTGGGGAGACACTGGCCCAGGTTGCCCAGAGAGGTGCTGGAAGCCCCATCCCTGGACATTTTGAAGGCCAGGCTGGCTGGGGCTGTGCGCAACTGATGTAGTGGGAGGTGTCCCTGGCCATGGCAGGGGGGTTGGAACTAGATGATCTTTGAGGTCCCTTCCAACCCTGACAATACTATGATTCTATGAAATCAAAATCAAAGACAAAGCAGACAGCATATATCAAAAATCTGCTTCTAATTATCCCTACATTGTGACTCTCAATAAGTCTAGTTCCAGTGTTTCTCTGCAGATGGTCAGGATGGTCTCTGTTCCACCATCACCCTGGAAAGCCAGATACAGGTTCCTGAAGATTCTATTTTTCTTCTAACCACTTTGAGTGATTCTTTTGAAGTCAACCAAACTGCTTGTAAATCAGCTGGCAAAATCTGATCTGGCAAAATCTCTTGTGACCACGCTGTGTATTTCCCAGACATCCCTTGGATGAATGATCCAAAACCTGAAATGCTCAGTTTGTGGTCACTGTGCTTGGGGCTGATCACTCCTTCCACATCCTACCAGTCATTAATACTCCAGGCTGCTTTATTTATATATATTTGACAACCAGTGTTTATCTCTGTCTTGCCCCAAACTATCTGCTTTGAAGGTGGAGGAGACTTTGCCAGCTTGTTTAATGATAAACATATTAAAAACAAGCAGATACTGAAAAGATTTGTAGAGGATCATATATTTTTACACTGGCAACAGCTTCAAATTCAGTAGAGTGGGGATGTGCTTCTATATATTAAATGGTAGCCTGGTGTATATTCCATACCCAAAGCTCAGCATCAGAAGTTCCCATCAGTGACACGTGGAAGATGCCACTCAGTGACATGTTACTACGAGGCCATTGTTCCCCTTTTCTCATGAATTCCAAGTTCTCTTTGCAATGGCCAAGCAGTGGGGTCAAGAGCACCATCCCAAGATTAAAATATGATGCTTCTTTCACTTCACAGAATCAATCACAGAACATTAGGGATTGGAAGGGACCTCGAAAGCAAACAGATTTTCAGGAGGATGGAGAACTGGCTTCCTAAGTTGTCAGAACAATTTATTTCCAGCTGATGAGGACAGCAAACAGAACTATGCAGCAATGAGCCACCAATTTCCCCTCACTTTGGAGGAGCTCAGCACCATGACAAGCTGAGGACAGTCCAGCAGCACTTGAGGTTTGGAGTTGTGGGGAGGGTTGTGTGTCCATGGGGTAATTAGCCAAGTCCTCTGCTCCATGGCTCCTTTTCAATTGTTTGCTCCAATACGTAGATTAAGATGCACAGAGGGAACCTCAGTCAGAAATATCTGTTACTGTCCATCTGTCCTGCAGGAGCTGAGGAGGTTTGGCAGCATGAAGGGAGAACTGGGGTATAACATGGACCTTGGGAGGGGTGTCCCCTCAGCCTCATGGAGCTGCAGGAGCTGAGGAGGTTCAGCAGCGTGAAGATGCTCCTTGCAGGCAGCACTGGGATGTAACATGGACCTTGGGAGGGGTGTCCCCTCAGCCTCATGGAGCTGCAGGGGCTGAGGAGGTTCAGCATCATGAAGATGCTCCTTGCAGGCAGCACTGGGATGTAACATGTCCCCTCCACCTCATGGAGCTGCAGCAGATGAACCATGGATGTCCTTTCTACGTGGCTCATAAGAGACCTCACAGTCCCACAGGCAACCAGCTCTGGCCCTATAACCTTGTTTCCATTTGTTCCCGTTTTGCTCTTGTTCTTTCAAGTGGAAATGACTAATTTGTTCCAGAGGACCCTGGTGGAGAACAACTTATTTATTTACGTCCCTTCCCCAGCTGGTCTGAGCCTGTGCAGGAAATGCAGGTGATTTATCTGGGGCCATTTGTGAGCACAGAAGATGGGCTTCCTGACAGCACATGCTGCTTTTTCCTTCTTCTCTTTCCTCTTATTTCCCTCTTCATGAGGGTTTCCAAATTCCTTTCAAAGGGCGATCAAGTTTCTGTAAAATGACTGATTCCCCCATGCTCTGCCCCTTTCAATGCACTTTTTTTTTCTCTGTGTTTTCTTGCAACATCTTTCCTGGTTAACAGCCTGCAAGCTCCATCAGTTGCAACCACAGCTTCTGAGCTAAATGTAGTAGAAAACCACATTAACGTAATCTCTGTAGTGATGAAATGAATTCAGGGCACACCATAAATCTTAAAAATAGTCCTAAAAGCATGAACTCATCGTATATTGCTTACGTCCGTTGTTACCAGCATCTCATAGTCATGAGCTTAGAGGTTTTCTTCTTGTATGAGAAATTGGGCAAATAGTTTCTATTGAGTTACAGAATCTCAGCATGGTGGGGGTTGGAAGGGACCTCTGGAGATCATCTTGTCCAACCCCCCTGCTCCAGCAGCTCACCCAGAGCAGGGTGCCCAGGATCACATCCAGGTGGGTCTGGAATCTCTCCAGAGAAGGAGACTCCACAACCTCCCTGGGCAGCCTGGGCCAGGGCTCCTTCACCCTCACACCAAACAAGTTTCTCCTCCTGTTCAGGTGGAACCTCCTGTGTTCCAGTTTTTGCCCGTTGCCCCTTGTCCTATCATTAGACACCATGCTGATGGATTTGCAGACTGGCCCATGGGCAGCCCCAGCGCTTTGCAGAGGATGTCCTGGTGTGACCTGCAGCTGGTTTCTCACAGCCCTCATGCAACCTCATGTCCAGCAGCTACGCTCTCTTCAGCAAACCTCACCTTTGCTTTGTGACCAGCCTTTCTCCTCTCACTCCTCTGTCTTTCCATGCTTTTCACTTTCTGAGATGAGCTTCTGCCCACCTTCATCTTGGCATAGCCTTGAACTGCTGAGAAACATGCTTCAAGAGTCTTATTTTTCATGTCTCCAGAAATTCTCCAGTTCCCAGTACACCAAGCACTAGGTGTTACAGAATCATGGAATTATTTAGGTTGGAAAAGACCTTTGAGATCATCAAGTCCAACCATTAACCCAGCACTAAACCACTAACCCCTGTCCCTCAGCACCACATCTCCACAGCTTTGAAACCCCTCCAGGGATGGGGACTCCACCACTGCCCTGGGCAGCCTGGCACAGCCCTTCACAACCCTTTTGGGGAAGAAAATTTGACATTTGTTTGGAAACAGCTAACTTCTCTGTCTCAGTACACATTTATACAACACAGGTAGTGCTGTCTGCTATTAAGATGCTCCCTGGCATCCCAATCTGAAAGATGTTCAGGTTTCAGTGAGACTCCTGTCAGAATAATTCCCACATGGTCTGTACAGGCTGTGGCTGTTCTGGAAGCATCAGGACACTGCTGGTTGAGAGGAAAATGTCAGGTAATTTCAGGAGCACACGGAGTGCAAGCACAATTCGAAATCTTTATCTTGTTAATATTTGATGCATTGTTTTCTTTCATCCACGCTGAAGAAACCAGAGGAGTTAAAAGAAGCAAAATGATTTAAACCCTCACTTTCCCATCCTGGGGGACTATAAACACCATTTTTCTTCCTTGATGTGCCTGGTGAATCATTGACAGGTACTGCATTAGGGAGCAGCAACACTCTGTGTGTTTCAGGCTGGTATAAAAGGAGGAAGCACAAGCCCAGGTCAGGGTTTGCAGCTGGATGGTCAATGACTCGCGTGCGAGTGAGGAAACAGCTGCACAGGAATGGGGTGACATTTGTAAGGGTCCACCCACCCTATTCTTCAGCCCCGGCATGGTTTGACTTTTATACTCTTCCTTCTACAGGCATTAGTTGGGTTTTTTCCAGCCTGCAGCTCAGTAAATCTGTGTGGAACTCTACCGAGGACACAACCACCCTCTCCTTCATAGAATCATTTAGGTTGGAAGGACCTCTAGGATCATTAAGTCCAAACTTTGACCAACATCTCCTTGACCCCTAAACCATGTCCCAAAGCACCACGTCTACTTGTTTTTTGATGGGGACTCCACCACCTCCCTGGGCACCCTGGTCCAGGGCCTGACCACTCTTGCAGTAAAGAACTTCTTCCTACTGTCCAATCTAAACCTCCCCTGGTGCAACTTGAGGCCATCACCTCTTGTCCCTCCATTGGGAGAAGAGCCCAACCCCAGCCTCACCACAACCTCCTTTTAGGTAGCTGTAGAGAGCAATGAGGTCTCCTCTCAGCCTCCTCTTCCCCAACCTAAACAATCCCAATTCCCTCAGGCTCTTCTCATACGACAGATTCTCCAGACCTCTCACCAGCTTTGTTGCCCTTCTCTGCACCTGCTCCAGCACCTCAATGTCCTTCTTATCCTGTGGCACCCAAAACTGGACCCAGTGCTCACTCCTACAGGGCCCCACAATTGTCTCACTGCAATTCCACTTCAGAAAGGGTCTGGTAACAAGCCTGGGGTCCTCCTGCCCCTTCATGCCCTTCTTCTACATCCATCAAGAAAGCCTCTTGCTCACACCAGGCATTTTGCTGCCACTAATGGGTTTCCAGGAGAGCATCACTGGAAACACATGTTCTATTTGCATTGACATTTATAGGGGTCACCTTCCTCTCCTTTGAAAACCTGCTCAGAAGGCTACACACATGTCAAGCTGCTGCTTGTTTGAATTTTGAGAGGAGAACAGAATTTTTAATGGGCCTGTCACTGTAAATTTTGACTTTTAATTGCACTGGATAAGTCTTTCAGCTTGTCTTGGCACTAGCTGAGTCACAAGGAAGGTATCTAAGTAACTATGTCAGGTAGTGCAGGTTTAAGTACTTGGAAATTATCATAAAAGTCTCCAGTGACTGGCAATTTACAGAATATTACATTATTCTCAGAAAAAAAAGAAAAATAGGAGGCTCCAAGGAAAATCAGTGCTTTGAATCTCAGATTAATAAATGTTTACTGGGAGAAGGTGGGAGAGAAGCACTTGAGAGATGTGTTAGTGCTGCTGCTCTTCTTGCTTGGTATCATCTTTGTAGCTCTTTTCCTGGTAAAGGGAATTTCCTCTGGGAATTGCAGTGGATGAACTGGGATCCAGAGCCTGTGAGCTGCTCCTCACTGGAGGGACATCCCAGGATGGACCCATGGAGCTCTGGGCTCATAGATGTGCTGACCACCTCAATGGTCCTTGTAGGAGCCTCCCTTTGCAACACCAACTCAATATTAAATTAGGTGAAAGATTGATAACTGGAAACCACCATGAAGGGCCATGAGGTTTGACTCATTAATGGTTTCAATGAGACTACACAGAGTGACACCAGGACCCACTGAGAAGCACAGGGTCCAAGTCTCATTTCTAGCAGCAACTATGTTAATCCAGGTGAATATTTTAGAGAAAGAATGTTATTTTCCTAAATATATTTATGCAGAACCCCTTATACAGGGAAAAAAAAAAAGGGATTAAAGGGCCGTGTCCCTAGTGCTAACTTTTTAACACACATTTTAGTTTGGCTGTGACAAGAAAGGTCTTTCAGGATGGGAAAGCAGAGCAAATAGCAGGAAACATCCAGTGCAAACAAGACGCCAAACGTCTCTCATTTACAACCCCAGCTGCTTTCCGGCTATTTTTGTGGCCAGAGATCAACTGTGGAAAAATATCAATAATAGGTCTGTGGCCCTCATTTCTTCCTTTTTCCTACCTGTGCATGCCTCCCTAATTCTGGGCTTCCAGCAAATGCTGCGGAGATTTACAGCTGAATAAACCCGTTAATGAAACAACCTATTAATGAAACAACCACTCTGTACAACTACCAGAAAGGAGGTTGTAGAGAAGAGGGGGGATTAGTCTGTTCAACCAAGGAACAAGTGATAGGACAAGAGGAAATGGCCTCAAGTTGCACCAAAGGAAGTTTAGATTGGAAATTAGGAAGAATTTAATCACAGAAAGAGTTATCAGGCATTGGAACGGGTTGCCCAGGGTGGTGGTGGAGTCCCCATCCCTGGAGGGGTTTAAAAGATGTATAGACATAATCATAGGGACATATATAATATAGACATAATGCTTAGGGATTAGTCAAGGACTTGTCAGTGTTGGGTTAATGATTGCACTTGATGATCTTAAAGGTCTTTTCCAATCTAGACAATTCTGTAAAAACTTCCCTGAGCTCAGATGACCTCAACAGGCACCATGGTCCTGGAGCACTTCCCATCCCAGTGGTTCCCATCCTCTTTCCACCACTCTCCAGCTGGAGGATGAAATTCCAAGGATCCATCTCTCTTCTAGCAACAAAAAACCCCAGTGCTTTGATCATCAAAACTTGGCTGAGAGTCATCCAGGGATGAGACCCCAGGCTGGGAGGACTCATAAATTGTTTGATTACATTGGATACATCTTCTCTTTTCTGCCTTTGGTTTCTATTTATTTGTGCAATTATTTATTATGATCTTTTGATAGCCTTTAGATAGCCAGCCCCACAGTGCTGGTGTATTGCAAAGCTGGGCACAGCAGGCAATCCACACTAGATTCAATCCCAGGCCATGGTAGATGTTGTGGACATACTGTCCTACCACAGCTTTCCCAGTAGAACCATGGGATTTGCCAGTATGAAGTCTCCTTGCCAGGATTTTTTTCCCTTTGGGGACCAGAAGAACAGATTTAGCCATTTTTGCATTCATGTGGACTAGTAATTAAAGATGTGTGACCTGAGTGTGATTATAGAAACAATGAGAAAAGTGCTAAGGTTTTATTAGTCATTATTATTATCATTATCATTTATTATTATTATTATTATTGTTGTTGTTGTTGTTGTTGTTGTTGTTGTTATTGTTGTTGTTGTTGTTGTTGTTATTATTATTAATATTATTTTATCTTTATTATTATTTTTATCTTTATTATTATTATCATCATCATTCATTATTCATTATTATTCATTATTATTATTGTTGTTGTTGTTATTTATTATTTATGACAGTCAAATCCTCCACTGGATCACAGGAGTGTGTATCCTCCTGCAAAGCCCTGATTTAACCAGAGAAGTCTTTAAATTCACTGTAAATCCCCTCAAACCAGTTTTCCTTTTGCACAGAAAAACCCATTAAAGTTTTGGCTTGGATCACTCTCTTATTTTAAAAATTTCAGGCAGGCAGGATTGTGTGTGAGTGCATTAAAAAGGCTCTTCTGCATCTCCAGAAAATGGGCTCTCCCAAATCTCTGACCACCCTTCCTTGGGGAATATATACTTGTATTTTAAAGAGCTAATTATAGTCTTATCTCTGATAACAAGGGATTCATGCTTGACCTTCTCCTGGCAGCTCGAGTACACACGTGAATCCCCCTACAGATGAAGATAAAGGGTTAGTTTACACAGGTGGAGCCCAAGCCTCTGGTTAAACTCTGCTGAGCTTTTGATGGCAGAGCTTTCCTGCCTGGTAGCCCCTGTGTAAGCAAACCCTGGGTGTTGAATCCACGTGGGAATCTTCCAGGAAATACTCATCCATGGATTTTCATTCCTCAAAATAAATAATAATTCCCTCCAACTGGTTTTTGCTCCCTGCATTGTGCCTCCTGGATGCCACCAGACATGGGCGCCCACCAGTCAACCCCATGCACGTCAAACCTTGGGGTTCCTCCCTAAACACCCAACTTCACCCTGGCCAAGAATGAGATGAGCAAAATTTGACTGCAATTTCCCCTGCACAAAACCTCCTCTGCCTTTTTTTAAACCCAGCTCTCTTCATATGCAATTTCTTGCTGGATCCCGTGGTGCTACTTCCCATATCTGAATTTTTTTCCGTTGTCCTTGGCCATTATGGGAGTCAAATGCCAAGGACTGGAGGATATTTTCTACTGCGTCCTGGCCAGTTGTTCCATCCATCAGTTGTGCTGTTGACCATGGAGCTACCTCGATTCCTGTTATATATTTAAAATCATGGACTCACTTCATCCCCACGTGCTGTTTTCCTTTCTCACCTTTCAGCTGCTTTGAACTTTTCTCCAAGATTTTCAGGCTTCCTGGTGTGATTTCCACACGAGTTCAAGATGCAACATTTCTCCTTATGTTTGGAGGGTTCTGGATAAATTCTCCAAGTTCATCCACAGACACATTGATGACATAAGTGAGTGTTTCCCCATGGCTTTATGACATGGTATTTGCTCTAAAAACAACCATATTTCAGTGCTGCTCTGTACCAGTGGTTGTCCTTTGGAAAAACATGTGTCTTCCACCCCAAATCCCTTTTTGGAGTGTTGTAGGAAATGTATGAATTTGGTTTCTTCTGATTACCAGGGGATCCAATAGACTGGTCCTCAGCAAAAGATAAATTAAAAGCAGAGTTGTTCACAGAATTTCAGAACATCTCAGACAAAAGAGGTACATAAAGCCATTGGCAAAAAAAACCCACTGTCTTGGTTCACTGAATTAAGGATTAGTAGGATCAGGCTCAGTGATTTGGGGGAGTTTTAATAAAGTTTGTATAAAACCAGGTTCTCAGCTGCTATAAATCAACATACCTTCATTGAATCAACTGTGACAGCTCAACCAGTTGAGGATCCAGCTCTTTGCTTTCACATCTATCTGAGAAATGCTTCCAGGCAATCTGGGAAAGAAAGAAAAGGTTAAAAAAAAAGTCTTTCACTAACATTAAAGTTCTGCTCCCTGACAAGCAGTTCAAAGGCAGGTCCTTGTTATCATATAGGAAAGCTGTCCTGCTGCTGCTGAGCTCAGCCCTGCAGAGCACACCCAGGGAAAGTCTTTTCCCTCTCATTCCTGATTAAAATGGACATTTTTGTTCTTCTACTACCAGCAGCATGGGAGTCCAGTGTAGTGCTGCCAAGCAGTCAATAGGGGGAAAACCCCTTTGCTGGGTATAGAACCATTTAGATTGGAAAAGACCTCCAGGATCATCAAGTCCAACCTTTGTCCAACATCTCCCTGACCCCTAGACCGTGTCTTGAAGTGCCACATCTACTCATTTGTTGAACCCCTCCAGGGATGGTGACTCCATCACTTCCCTGGGCAACCTGTTCCAGTGCTTAATAACCCTTTCAGTGAAAAAATTTTTCCTAATATCCAACCTAAACCTCCCCTGGTGCAACTTGAGGCCATCACCTCTTGTCCTGTCATTAGTTACCTGGGAGAAGAGCCCAACACCAGCCTCACCACATCCTCCTTTTAGGTAGTTGTAGAGAACAATGAGGTCTCCTCATCTTTCCATGACCACCACCAAATCCATTTCACAGGAGATGCCTTGAGGGTCCTGCCTGCATTGCAGCAAGATGAGGAGCTACAAAATGAGTGAGGAACTCCTGCTTCTTACTGGGAGAATACACAGATGGAGGAGAACAGATAATACACCCAATAAGCCCAATTCATGTCTGACTTGGCTCATCATGACTTGACCTAAGTCTTACCAGGAGGAGAGCATTAAACTGTGTCTTCCCCAAGAAGGAAGAGGGCAGTGAGGGGATACCAGTGGTCAGACAACCTCAGAAAGGGGAAGGAGACTCATCCAAAAAACATGTCCCAGTCTTGAGCTGTGTGGCTTAAATGCTTCACTCCCACCTCCAGTTCAAAGCCCTACAGCTGTATAATCGATGTTTCTAATGATAGCAGCTAAAACACTGAATCATACAGGAACTCATGTAGGATACATCTAGTAAAGTATACAAAATTGGTCCAGGAAAGTCAGATCAGCCCCAGAGCAGGCAGAGAACAGGCCTTAGATGGTCATATTCCTCCCCAGTCATATCACCCACACCAGCCTGGAAGGCCCTTGCTCATTTGGGGTGACCACTGACCCCATTCCTGATGTCTCTTGGGTGATGGGATCTGGCTGCTTGTCCCCTCTGAGTCTCCACAATCTGTAAGGAATGAATGAGCAGCCCTTAGACATCACAGTTCTTCAGCGGACAGGATTAAGCCAGAGCATGTGTGAACTGAGGATCTAAATTAATAAAAAAACCCCAGTATCTTGTTAATTATACCCTAAGCTCCACAGATCAGCAGTTTTACAAACCTCCACAACTGTTCAACATTACAATCTTTTCTGTCCTATTACTTCAACAAGAGGGAAACTGATTTTTTTAGGGCTTTTTTTTTACATTATGTGGCTCCAGGTTACAATCCCTTGGAAATTAAGGTTTATGCTGCGCTGTCAATGTTACCTCAACTGTAGAGGAGAAGATTAGACAATCTGAGGAGACCATCTGGCAAGAAATTGTTTTCAAAAGACATAAAAGCCACTGTTCACACCATCAGAAACCATCAGTTCAGGGACCATCCGTGTCATCAGTCACATAATTTCGAGCAAGAAATAGATAAAGATTCTGTTCAGTGGCAATTACAGTTATAAAGACCAATAGAGGAATCATTTGCTGTGCTGCCATCCCAGGGATTACAGGTTTGATGTGTGGTTTCAGTGACCTCAGGGCATTACAGGAGATATCCCCCCTCAGCACAGGAGATTGAAAAGTATTGATGAGAGTCAAGATCAGAGAGCAGCAGCTTGCTAAGACATCCCTCTGCCTCTGCCCATTTGCTGCTACATTAATCTTTCCTTGATCTATTAAATTCCATTTTCTTGGACATTTATTCTGGGGACGTGGAGGAAATGAGCTGAACCTCTATCATCCCATCACCTGGCATCCTGAAAGGATTCCAAAGCCATGAATCCCAAAGGGGAGGATGGGAGATATGTCACTCAGCAAGGCAAGAGCTTTTCACCGACGTTTGAGTGAGACCATCACTTTCTTCTCCCCTATTCATCTCAACATCAAGGATTGTTACTAAAAATGGAATTATTTCCATTTTGCAAAGTTAGATCATAACCTATCTTCATATCAAAAATGATCCTGCAGAGACTGACCTCATCAAAGTGGGCATATTGCCATTGACTCATTTGGGTCAGGAGTGCACCTGCTTGTATCTACCCTATATCATGTTTACTCACACAAAAACCTGGGCAAGGAAGTCAAAAGCACCTTTGCAAATGATTGTTCCTCCCATTAAGGACCTAAATAAATCTGGGCTTTCTGGAAGACTTCATACTTCTGAAGTCACCCAGAGCTACCACCTACTTTCTACTCTCTTGGAGTCTCTGCCACAAAGACCTTCAGACAGGCTGTAAAGGGTACCAAAAATGTAATATAGATTGTCATCTACTGGGGATACACCAGCCCAGAGGAGAGGTGCCCACACTGTTTGTCACATCTAGAGCAACAGGCTTCTGGAGAAGTCATTGCTGAGCTGCAGGTCCAAGAAGCAGCTCATACACTGTGGATTTCTCTGCTCTTGCACAGCATCCCTGGTGGAAAATTAAGCTTTTATAATTGTAGAATGGCAGCTTCAATATTAGTTCTTAGGAGCATTGAAGGGCTTCAGGCTGCTCCAGTGCTCAGCTTTAGCCCTTAATGTCCCTAAAAAAGTGCTCCTCAAAGCAGCGAGTTATCCACCTTGCTGAGATGATGAGCTCTGACCATGTGTGGTCCCAGCAGGACTCAGAGACATTCCTTTCTGTATGGCTTTGGGGAAGGCTTTATCATATCCCTGTCTGGAGGAGGAGAAACTCTTCTTCTGTTCCTCTTTGCAGCACCCAAATTGATGTGGCTGCTCTTCCCTGCACAGCTGCATTTCGGAGCATATTGTGTTGCTGCTTTACCATGCTGAAGAGAAGCTGAGAGATGATTCACTGAGTCACCAGCATTTCCAGGATGAAACATAAGCACACTGAGATGTGTATAGTCCCTGGGACAGACTTTTGCAGCCTTATTTCTGGTGGCAAACAGAAGTACAGGAGTGCCAACACCTCTACTTGCTTCCATGGGATGAGGAGTTCCTGTAGTAGCTGAAATCCAGTTGTCAATGGGAACAAGAGCCCACTTGTTATTATTTTGCAAATAAACCAGGTTTTCACTTGGTTAGATTCCTAGGAAGTTCATATTCACCCAGATTAAAATCTTATTAAATCTCTCCTTAAGGGGCAGCCAGTGTTGAGAATCATTCATAACTTTTTTCCTCACAACCTCAACAAGACCAAGTTGGATGGGGCTTTGAGCAACCTGGTCTAGTGGGAGGTGTTCCTGCCCATGGCAGAGGGGTTGGAACTGGATGATATCCCTGCTACAGTGGCCCCAGGTGCTGAGTTTCATCCTCCACCCCCAACTGGAGGTGTAGATGGAAAGTGGGGGGACATCCACAGCATTTAGGGAGCAATGCATCAGTGCAAGGGACACTTGGACTCTGCTGAGCTGCTCGGTTCAGCAGTGACCAAACTTGCCTGGCTATGCAGCTAATTTATTTGTCTCCCTCTGTGCTACCTGATTTGCATTCCCCAGCAGTAGCCACAGTTTTGAGGATTTAGAAAATAATCTGCATGTTCTGGAGAAAATTAGACTTTCTTTTTTCATCTCCTTGTCTCCCTGTCAAAATCTTATTTTATGCCTTTCTCTTGCAGCCCATCTTAATGGTAGCAATGGCATGAGTAATAAATCTTTGTGCTTATATAACTGAGGGACAATGCTTATAAACAAGTCTTTGGGGAGGATTTGAGAGCATAATGGGAAAATACTGTACCTGAGCAGCATCTCACTTATTTTCACATAAAGAAACCAACTCTGCCATGCAAAGTGTCTCATCCAAGTCAAAGTTAATGTCAAATGAATAAGGACTCCAATATACTGAGTCCAGCCAGCCCAGTTTGCCCCATCCAGGCTTATCATCTCTCCTATCAGTGTTGCAGATTTTCTTTATTCCAGTTAGGAAAGAAAAAGAAAAAAAAACCACTTCTTGCCAGTGTGACATTTGGTTAATGGATGTCTAGAAGCCCCTGGCTGTGATTCTTTTTGATCTTTCATGGCTTTTTTCTGTGTAACACTCATATCTGTACCAGAAGCAATGGGTCTAGCTGGTAAAATGCAATTGGAAAAGGAAATGCAGCTTTTTCACAATGTGCCATATTTTAAAATCATTAAACTAAGCCCCAGAAATAGCACGTGGCCTAAATACATTTTCCATTATTTCCACGCACTGTTCATGTTTGCCCTCAGAAAGCAGCTTGTACAACACACCTAGCTGGAAGAAAAGCAGAGAAATGTCTCTGCTACACCACAAATAAAGGGGTTTTTAAATATTATTATAATTCTTGACTTACAATTCTCTGGCTGCAGGAATTTCAGCTCACAAAGGAGTGAGGTTTTCAGCAGATTCCAGCACTGAGGAAGTTTCTGGCATAACCAGCCCCGTTTTGTCCCAAATCACTGCATTTTTTTTGTAAGACCCTGAGAAGAGTTGGAGAGATTCCAGGAATGTTCTTGAGGGTCGAAATTACAGGCTAGCTCTTGTTAAGGGTAGTGATGGAATGGTGAATAAGCATTGATTGTTGTTACCTCTAACAGTTATATTTTAAAAGACAGTTATTGCACATGAATAATGTATAAGCTTGAAATCACTTCTCCAGGTACTTGAAGCCCTCAGCTGAGATGCACATTGCTGAGGTTGCCTTCAGAGTGTTCTGCTTTATTGTTCTGAAACAATGCATAACAATTCCCCTTAAAACATCAGCTTGTGTAAATCACACCTACCAGAAACGGGGATGATTTGGATGAATGAAGCTCTTGCAGCTCCTGTGCCTCACACACACCTCGAGCCCAGGTTGGTAATTGCTAATTGTTATAAGCCAGGAAGCAGAATTTGATTTTTTTTTAGACAGAAATCATGTTCCTGCATCCCCACCAAGGCTCATTTTGCAGAGGTAATGGATTATTGATCGTTGCTGATTGGGCAAACGTGCCTTCTGAGAAATATGCAGACACAAAATCAGGAGAGCTCTGGGGATCACAGCTGGATTTTTCACCCTGGTTGTCTTTAAATGGCTCCCTTTGCAAATTAAATTTAAAGGCATTCATTCACTGTGAGGATGGTGAGACACTGGGAGAGGGAAGCTGTGGATGCTCCATCCCTGGAGGTGTTCAAGGCCAGGTTGGATGGGGCTTGGAACAACCTGGTCTAGTGGGAGGTGTCCCTGCCATGGCAGGGGGGTGGAACTAGTTGACCTTTAAGTTCCCTTCCAACCCAACCCATTCTATGAAATCACTTTGGAGGCTGCCCCTTAAAAATGCCATGCCAGCCCTGAAGAAAAAAAAAACCTTGAGCATGTGTTTGTGTGCATGTGTGCAACATATTCCCCATGGGACAGGATTCATCTCCTCTAGCTTTAGTTAATTAAATGCTGTGCACCTACTCTAAGAGTTGATGGAGAGAAAGAGAAGCACCCAGAGATCAACTCACCCCCACCCAGCTAAAGACGAGATGACTCTTCCCTTGCAAAGCTCAAAGAGACCACCAGGAAAACAAATAAGTCTTATAACTGCCCTGAAAGGTGCAATCACTTCTGGAAAAGCTGAAAAATTGCAGCTAAAATAAGAAAATGTCAACGAGACCCAGCAAGCAAGAAACTTGTGGGTCAATTCTTGCCAACCAGCATCTATTGGCCCAGTTTAGTTGCCAGTTTTGTACTGGTAGAAGACAACTGCTTTCAGCATAATTTATTCAGCCTAATATTGAGGTAATTAATCCGACATGAAATACATTCCTCATGCACAGATTTGCACTTATTTAGGTGCTAGATAAGTGGGATCTGTTTATATAATGAAGAATATTCTCTGGTTTACCAACTTTTCTTTTTCCCTATGGAGAACATCAGGGAAAAATACAGAATTTCCAGCAGCAAGTGCTTTGACTGCCCAGGGTCCTGTGAATGCAATCCTACAGTGTTCTCCTCTGTAAATTATTCAACAGACAGGAAAATTTGGGTAAATAGGATTTCTATTAGCCCTGAATAGATGTAAAGCCAGGCAACACTAAAAGCAGTTTCGCAGCTGCTTCAGCACAACAATTTCTTCATAAATAAAGAGAATGTTATGTCAAAACAGCTGGGAAAGGGATTTGATTGAGTCACTGGGCACGGCTATTATGTAACTTATCCTTTAATTATTCTGCAATTTGGTAGATTTGGCTAATAAATACCATGTGGCAGCGGGGTAGTTACAAGGTCCTGCAAATTGCTGGGTAATTACACTTAGGGGGATTTGTGGGGCACGTACCATGGAACAGTTTGATCTTTATTTGGGCATCTCCTCATTCACCACCGTGCCTGGCAGACACTTTGAGCTGGTTTCAGTGGAGGTTGTCAGGGACAGACACAAATCCCAGTGCTCATCTTCCCTGAAAGATTTGGCTTTTGCTGGTTTTCTTGTAACCCTTTTCCCTGCAGGGTACTAGAAGTCTTTTAGATGGAAAATAACATCTCTGAGTGGTGAAAGCAGAGCTGGCTTCTAAAGTGACTTCAATGTAAACTCTGCTGTCTTTTAGGTGACAACCACCACCTGGTAAGCTCTGTATACAAGGGGCTGGGAATAAGAGTCTGGTTTCCATGGCAGTTAAATTTTCTCTGTGCAATCATAGTTCAAAGCAAGTGGAAACTGAGGTCACCAAGTGAAGAAGGGTGTGGACATACTGGAGTGTGTCCAGAGGAGGGCCACCAAAATGATGAGGGGAATGGAGCATCTCTCATATAGACAGGCTGAGAGAATTGGGGCTGTTCAGCCTGGAGAAGAGACGGTTCCGGGGGGACCTTCCAGTATCTGAAGGGGGCTACGGAAAGGCAGGGGAAGGTCTATTCAAAAGGGTTTGTAATGATAGGACCAGGAGTGATGGTTTTAAGCTAGGAAAGGAGAGATTTAGATTGGATGTTAGAAAAAAGTTCTTTAATCTGAGGGTGATAGATCAGTGGAATGGGCTGCCCAGAGAGGTGGTGGAGGCCCCATCCCTGGAGTCCTTCAAGGTCAGGCTTGATGGGGCTCTGAGCAGCCTGATCTAGGTAGAGATGTCCCTGCTTGTGTAGGGAGGTTGGAGCAGATGAGCTCTAGAGATGCCTTGCAGCCTCAAACATTCTATGATTCTATGATTGCAGAGAGCTTCATGGCTCCAAAGAAAGGTTTTGGTGGGAAGATCTAATGAGTTTGGGCTTCTCTAACTGGAAGAGGCTCAAGATTTCTCAGTGATGTTGGTAAATGTCATTGCAAGGGGGACAAACCCCCTTGGTTTTGGTAGAAGTATTTGATAGGGCACTAGAGGCAAGCTGGGAAAGTCACAGAATTACAGAGTCATCAAATGGTTTGGGTTGGAAGGGACCTTAAAGATCATCCAGTTCCAACCATGGGCAGGGACACCTCCCACTAGACCAGGTTGCTCAANCCCCATCCCTGGAGTCCTTCAAGGTGAGGCTTGATGGGGCTCTGAGCAGCCTGACCTAGGTAGAGATGTCCCTGCTGGGATAGGGAGGTTGGAGCAGATGACCTCTAGAGGTCCCTTCCAGCCTGAAACATTCTATGATACTATGATTGCAGAGAGCTTCATGGCTCCAAAGAAAGGTTTTGGTGGGAAGATCTAATGAGTTTGGGCTTCTCTAACTGGAAGAGGCTCAAGATTTCTCAGTGATGTTGGTAAATGTCATTGCAAGGGGGACAAACCCCCTTGGTTTTGGTAGAAGTATTTGATAGGGCACTAGAGGCAAGCTGGGAAAGTCACAGAATTACAGAGTCATCGAATGGTTTGGGTTGGAAGGGACCTTAAAGATCATCCAGTTCCAACCATGGGCAGGGACACCTCCCACTAGACCAGGTTGCTCAAAGCCATGCAGAATTTTTGCCTCTGGTGTGAAGGGTCATTAGACCTTGTTTGCATCCGTGTCATTTTGATGCTAAAGGTTGGGAGGTGGCTGCTCTCATCAGCTGGCCTGACAACATGGAAATAGGAGGCCCTGGAGAAAATGTAGATGGGGAAATTATAAATAAACTTGCGAGAAGATTGGAGTGTGAAACATGTCAGGTTGTTCTTGAATGATCTGGGAACTGACTGAATGTGTTCATCAAGAAGTTCCTATGACTAATCCTTCAGTAGCTGTTCAAAAGCAAGCTGTGCTTTGTTGTTGCTCCTTACTTTCTATTACTTTACAGCTCTTTTTTACCCAGCAAGCAGTTTACTGCATCCTTTCTAAGTGGCCTGGGTTCTGATGGGAATATTTTCCATCAGAAATTGGGTACATGGTTAGTATTCCTAATAAAATACCCATTTCAGGGAAATGCATCATGCATCTGGGAAGAGTTCTGTGAAGCCACACCAATATTGTGAGGACAGTGGAGTGTCAGTAATGACAATTCCACTGAGTAAACCACACTGTAAAGCACAGTGCCCCATAATAACAAGAGTTATTCATGATAAAATGTTATTTGTTGTTCTCACAACCTTTGTTCTTGAGATTCCTTGTTGAGTCAAGCTAGAGAAGCACAACTCCAAGTATAGGGCAGCTTGGACAGTCTCACCTGCTTTATAGCTGGCTGCAGGTTTCCTAGAAGTCTTGAGGAAATTAGTTTTATGCTGTGTTAATTTTCCTGTTTAGTCCCAATGGTCTGGTAGAATCAGTGAGGGGAAAATTGCTTTCCAAAAGCAGAGACCTGGGTTGGAAACGTTCTTCATTACTTCAGTGATGCTCAGCATCATCCCCTCAACCCTCTCATAAAGCATTAAGACACACACATCAGTGTTTTGAAGGGTTTTCTCCTTAGAATTACCAGCTGAATGGCTCCAAATCCCTCCAGAGGTGAGTTTGGGAAGGATCACACACAAAGATATTATGAATTATTACACAGCATTTAAAGGCTGTGCCATCATCCATGAACCTGTTGTCTCATGACAGGAAAAAAATGCATTTAGGGCAGTCCTTTGAAGGAGATTGGTAAGTCAAGATGATAAAACCTGAGGTTTTATTCAGAAAAATCATGATTTTCTGGCAAGATGATAAACCTGAGGTTTTATTCAGAAAAATCCTGATTTTCTGGTGACATCTCCTCCCTTTAGCACTCACCACAAGGCCACCAAGCAAGATGTTTCTGTTCTTGTGGGTTTGAGGGTCTCATCTGCATGTGTTTCTGTAAGACAAGGACATCTGAGGAGAGTTAACAACTGAAATGCAAATTACTCCTCCTTAGTTTACTCTGGGAAATGCATTTTACAGCAATGAAACTCTACTTCTGATAGAGACAAATCTCAGAATTAATTTATCATTGAATTTTCTTTCAAGGCTTTGAGAGAGGTAGAAGGGCCAGGCAAGTAAAAATTACTATTGCCATTAGTTTGGGGCCAAATATTAAATAATTAGAAGAATGAAAAGGAGTTGAGAAGCTACATGACACTGAGCTGATGAGCCAATAGAGCTGATTCATGTCATACATCTGGGACTGTGAATCCTGATCTATCTTCCAACCTCCGACTGGTCAACACTTTTCCAACCCAACTATTTTCATAGCTGTTTTCATATGGGATTTCCAAAATGATGTGTCACTGGTCTAAAATTGTCCCTATCATCCGGAAGGTCAGTGAGGACCAAGCTGAGCATTTTTTCACCCTTGTCTGTTCTTGACTGCACATTTTTAACTGGTCTCATCACCCCTGAGCAGCATTTCTGTTCACAACCTCATTATGGGCCAGCCCTGAGTAGAATGAGGGTGGGTTTTGAAGAGATGGAGCAACAATTGACAGATCAAGGCTGGGAATAAACCCTCTTTTATCTAGAAAAACTCAAGGGAAAATGTTTTTTATTCCTCCCTTAGAGGGAACCTGCTGTATTGAATGAATTGGTTGAATTTTAACTGAAAATGCTCAAGTTCCAATGAAAAAATAATATTTAAGACAGCAGGAGGGGGCTGCTCATTTTTTAACTGTTTTTATTATTTGTACCAAATCCATTTGCATAATTTGTACATCCCAAAGTACCCCAACTGGGACTAATTATCCACTGTATGAAACAACATACAAACACCCAACAGAGCCAACCTCTGATCTGGAAGGTTCACAATCCAGGGCTCAGTTTCAGCAAATAACACTTGAGAGGCCAAAGTGTTGATTCTTCTCTTTTTTTTCCCCCCATTTATTAAAAAGGGCTCTTTTCCAAACCCTCAGTGGCCCTTTCAGATGCTAGAAGAACAAGGAAATACTGTGCCCTGTCTAGTGCAGAGGGCTGGGGTTTGCAAATCAAAGCTTTACTTACTTATTTACTGCTCCTTACTTTGGAGCAGACTTTATGAAACAACTTTTTGCCTTCCTAACCTATTTGTAAAATAGTAGTAGCACTCCCCATCCTCTTAGGGGTAGGTTGAGGGTGAGGGAATCAAGATTTGTAATGCACGAGGTAAAGGAATTCCTAGAAATATTTAGGAGAAAATTAATATTCATGGCTTCTTATCCCCAGTGAGTGATAAACCCCAAGCCCCCAGGACTGGAGGGACTGGTGCAGTCGTGTTTCCTCATCAAAGTACTAAAGTTTATGGTTTGCAGCACTAAAACTCAGCATTTGCAAGGTCAAATGTGTTTTTTCCAACCAACTTTGCTGCTCCTGATAACATCACTGCTTATAAATGCCTGTTCCTGCCTGGCTGTCAGGTGGCACCTCACTGCATTTAACCCAATCACACTCATAAAACCGGGGCTGACACTCAAATCCCACCCTAAATCATCAGCTGAACCATCAAGAGTAAAATGCCAGCTATAAAACTTGTGGAGTTCCAGCTACCGGGAGGCTGTAATATGCAATAATCCAACTGCTCGCTGCAGTTGGGTAGCAAAAAAATGAGCAGCTGAAGCTTTTTATCAGCTGCACCACAAATCCTCTGAGCTGGGTTTGTCCTTTTTATTTGCAGAGGGCAAAGCCTCGCTGTAGGAGTGATGGGAGACATCCCTGGGAGGGGAACCAGGGCAGAAAACCAGGAGGAAAATGATTTTTTTACCCTCATTGTCTCTTTGCTCATTAAAAGGCAGCATCCTGAGCCACTGCTGCCTGATGAGCCACAGATCAGGGCTTGCTTTGGCAGGACTGGGAGGGACCCCCAGTGCCTGGCAGCACCCATGGGTTACATCATGGTAGTTTATCACCAGCACATCAATCCACCAGCACCACGTGATGCTCTGGCAAACTGGGAAGTGGTGGAGGCCCCATCCCTGGAGTCATTCAAGGTCAGGCTTGATGGGGCTCTGAGCAACCTGAGCTAGGTAGAGATGTCCCTACTTGTGTAGGAAGGTTGGAGCAGATGAGCTCTAGAGGTGCCTTCCAGCCTCAAACATTCTACGATTCTATGATTCTATGCAATAGGTTAATTAATAACAGTTAATGGTTGGACTGGATGATCTTATAGGTCCTTTCCAACCATGGCAATTCTGTGATTCTGTGAAATATGCAAGTTGTAGGGGTGAACCTCCTGAGTCTAGTTTGTGCCCGTTGCCCCTTGTCCTGTCACCACCAACAGTGCTCCACCAACTCAGCTCCTTCTTCACCCTGTTGCTGCCCAACCAGCCCTTGGTGGCTACATCATCTCTGCATCTTACTCCATGGTTAACATCTTGTTAGAAATAAAGATGCTATTCTAGAGCTTGTTCGACCAACAAGTGAATACATCTACAAAGTGAAACACTTGTCAGTCGAGTCTTGCTGGCAGAGATTTTCACACTCCTATAATTAAACAGGTCCTAACTGAACTATGTGTAGGAGTCTGGTTAGGTCTGGAAATAATAGGTTTATTTTCTAGATAACCTTCTGCTGGGCTGCTCTAAATGGGCACTGAGTGTTTGTGTTGCTCGCAGTGATTATTTGCTCTTGCTGCATGCTCAGGTTTCATCCACACCAGCCTAACTCATGCTCAGTGTTTCCCCTTGGCATTACCTGACTTACAGGAGGAAAAAATTCCTCATTGTGGGGGTGACAGAGCCTGGTCCAAGCTGCCCAGAGAGGTTGTGGTGACTCCTTTCTCTGGAGAGATTCCAAACCCTCCTGGACACAATCCTGGACACCCTGCTCTGGGTGACCTGCTGGAGCAGGGGTNCTGGAGTCATTCAAGGTCAGGCTTGATGGGGCTCTGAGCAACCTGAGCTAGGTAGAGATGTCCCTACTTGTGTAGGAAGGTTGGAGCAGATGAGCTCTAGAGGTGCCTTCCAGCCTCAAACATTCTACGATTCTATGATTCTATGCAATAGGTTAATTAATAACAGTTAATGGTTGGACTGGATGATCTTATAGGTCCTTTCCAACCATGGCAATTCTGTGATTCTGTGAAATATGCAAGTTGTAGGGGTGAACCTCCTGAGTCTAGTTTGTGCCCGTTGCCCCTTGTCCTGTCACCACCAACAGTGCTCCACCAACTCAGCTCCTTCTTCACCCTGTTGCTGCCCAACCAGCCCTTGGTGGCTACATCATCTCTGCATCTTACTCCATGGTTAACATCTTGTTAGAAATAAAGATGCTATTCTAGAGCTTGTTCGACCAACAAGTGAATACATCTACAAAGTGAAACACTTGTCAGTCGAGTCTTGCTGGCAGAGATTTTCACACTCCTATAATTAAACAGGTCCTAACTGAACTATGTGTAGGAGTCTGGTTAGGTCTGGAAATAATAGGTTTATTTTCTAGATAACCTTCTGCTGGGCTGCTCTAAATGGGCACTGAGTGTTTGTGTTGCTCGCAGTGATTATTTGCTCTTGCTGCATGCTCAGGTTTCATCCACACCAGCCTAACTCATGCTCAGTGTTTCCCCTTGGCATTACCTGACTTACAGGAGGAAAAAATTCCTCATTGTGGGGGTGACAGAGCCTGGTCCAAGCTGCCCAGAGAGGTTGTGGTGACTCCTTTCTCTGGAGAGATTCCAAACCCTCCTGGACACAATCCTGGACACCCTGCTCTGGGTGACCTGCTGGAGCAGGGGTGGTTGGATGAGATGATCTCCAGAGGTCCCTTCCAACCCCCACCATGCTGGGATTCTGTGATTTCTCTCCCTCTTTTTAATTTTCTGCACAAAGCAAACCAGGACCATGCAAAATAATAAAGTGTAATCAATTAAAGTCCTGGTTTAACATATTGAAAACTAATGGGAACTGAGAGGTTGCTCTTGGAGAGATGCTCCACAAGTCAGCTATTTTAAGAGCAGTAGCTTATGCTCCATCACTGCAACATGAAGCCCTGTTGGGATGTTATACAGGAGGGAGAACCTGCCCCCTGATATGAAGAGTACCTTGATTATGTGCATCAGAGCTTCTGCTGGATCATGAGCTCACCATGGTTCATGGCTTGGGGCTTTGAAGGCAAGCTGACTCCTGGCACTGCAAGTTGGAGCCACATGAGGAGCCTGCTGGGACAAGACTCTCAGCTGGGGAATGATGACCTTGGTGAGACCCCCCCAGTGAGGAGAAGGTTGTGTGGTGGTGACACGTGGGCTCCCTTGTTTGGGTGCTCTGGAGGTATTTTAGGAAAAGCCAAACAGGCTGGTTCTAGTGTCTGAGCACTCAGATAAAGAGCAGACTGGGTGATAAATTGGGAGTGAGTGTAAAAGTTCATTTATCCAAAACTCTACATGGTTTCCACCAAAGCCCAGGTCCCTGGAGACAAAGGTGCAGACATAATAGGCAGTAAAAAGGTCACCAGGTTTAAGGGTTGTCTCAGTGTCCATCATTCACCTCCAGTCCATAGCAGAGGTTTTCCTTCACACAGGTTTCAATCCCTGCAAGCTTTGTCCATTCTGCTTCTTTGACTGATAAGACACCATCTGCTTTTTATCTCTATATAATATATTTTTATACAGATATATATTTTTATATGTTATATAAATATATATNCTATATATTATATATATTTATGTAGTGTATATATAATATGTATTGTGTATTTATATATATGTATTTATTTTTATATATTTATTTTTATATGTTTATTTTTATATGTTTATTTTATATATATTTATTTTTATATAATTATTTTTATATATTTATTTTTATATATTTATTTTTATATATTTATTTTTATATAGGGCCTCTTGCTTTCCTTGGGATTCATCAAGGAAACCCAACTGGCTTTAAATGGCAATTAATTTCTCACTAGCCACATTCTCTTCAGGTTGCTTCACTGCTGCTCTGCTCTAACTTGCTGCCTGTGTCTGGTGGGGCAGGGTTGACATGAACACATCAACCTCTTCTTCTTTGCCCCATCGTTCTGCAAATGCCAACAGCTCCCGGGCACCTCCTGAGGAGGCAGTTGCAGAGACATGAAGCAACGTTGAGTCAACACCTACAAGCCCGGGCATCCCTCAGGAATGTTATTAATGTGTGACATATATTGGGTTGTGTTTGCTAATTTAATGGTAGGGAGGGGCATGGCTGGGACTGGGATAGTCCAGCTGGTCTCCATGGGAAGGAGGATGGAGAGAGATGTTGGCCAAGGTAGCTGCAGTGGGGAGATTTCTTGAGAACCTCCTGGTTTAGACTGGTCTATGGGGCAGTGCCAAGCAGATCATGGTGCACAGTGGGTCAATATTCATAACAGGTCCTTTCATAAAAGCATCATTCCAGAATAAACAGGTGTAGCAAGGAAAATAGGATGTACCAAACCCTGGCAACAAGAGGGTGCCAACCACTTGTAAGAGGATGGCTTGTGGCAGCTTGCTGGTTGGTGGTTTTCCAGGGTTCCTCTAGGATATGTTGAAACAGGCATGATGGTTACCATCATCATACTCTTCTTCAAGGAACAAGTGATAAGATAAGAGGAAACGGCCTCAAGTTGCACCAAGGGAGGTTTAGGTTGGATATTAGGAAAAATGTCTTCCCTGAAAGGGTTGTGAAGGGCTGTGCCAGGCTGGGCAGGGCAGTGGTGGAGTCCCCATCTCTGGAGGGGTTTCCAAGCCGTGGAGATGTGGTGCTGAGGGACATGGGTTAGTGGTGCCCTGGCAGTGCTGGGTTAATGGTTGGACTTGATGATCTTAAAGGTCTTTTCCAACCTAAACAATTCTATGAGGAGGAGGAATACTACAACTGGTGACGTGTTTGAAAGACCCAAGTTCAACCAACCAGCTTTAATTGACAAGCTGACAGCAATCCAGCATGGGCTGGAGCTGCTGGTGAGATGAGCACACCATGAACAGGCCAGCAGTGAGGCCACACTCACCATTGCTGTCACCACAAAGGCTTGGGCTAGTTGGAGGCTGAAGGTGGCAGTGGTCCCATGGACCACACCAGTGACACCCACACCTCAGTGGTCCCCTGAAACCTGGGGATGGGGGAGCAAATGGGGAGCAAAACACTCTCAATGGAGATGGGAAATTGCCAAGCACTTGGGGGAAGAGAAATACATGGAAAAATATGCCATGATATCTAGGAAGAGCATCAGGTAGACAAGGGTTTTGCTGCTCATTTGGTTATTTTTTAACATATATGTTCATAACATTAATTAATTTGTTGTAGAAGGGCCCCCCAGTGAAGGAAACCAGCACAAAGGGGAGCTGGGACACTGGGAGACCATCAAAGGAGAGCTGGGACACTGGGAAACCATAACAGAGGGTGAGAAGAAGCTGTGCTGAGTAATCTGTATATACTCAGCAAAAGGTCATTTCGAGGGAGGATTTGCATGGGGGAAAAATGGTTTACAAGTGGTAGAAATAAATAGTCTTTGCAAATAGGAACCAGCTGGGGCCAGATGAATGTGGGCAAAAAGGAGACATTTCTATCCAGCTCCAAGAACCCACAAGACCCTTCTTGCCATCCTCCTCCACCCACCTCCAGCTCAGAAGAAAAAGGTCTGTGGGGCTTTATCAATCTTCATTAAAGGTCACACTTTTCCTACACTTAAGAAAAAGATTTATTTCAAAGCCTTTAACCTTGTGCTGGGTTGAACTTTGCATAAGGCAAATAATTTTAATGATATTTGGAATAAATTTGATTTAATAGAACTGTGAGTTTGGGAGAGCATCGGGCAATAAGTAAGAGCCAGTCTGATGTCCTGCTTCCTATTCCCCCTGCTTGGCTCACCAAAAACAGAGCCCAGCCCAAAAATAAGTTTATTGCTTAATGAAATGGCATCAGATTAAGTTCCTATGATAATGAGCAAGCCTGGAATGTTCCTTCACCTCATGCCTTCCACAAATTTGGAAGGAAAGTGTGTTGATTGGAATGGAAAACATGTAGAAACATATTCCCCTCACCTGCCCAAAAACCCCAAATTCTCTGGGTCTGAAGGTAGGAAATGCACCTTGGAATTTTGGGATTTCCCAGGCACTGCACTAAGACCAAAGCCTACCATCAATTCATCTTTAAAAACAACCCTCTGGAAGCCACCCAGACCTGGGAAGCACACCCAAAACTTCCCAGTTGTCCTCAAGGGTGTCTGAGATGCCCTGCAGGTAAACTGGTAAATAAGGAGATGAGTAACCAAGGATGATGGAGTGGGTCAGCAGCAAGGATGGCTTTGATTCCATGCAGGACTGGAAATGGTGGGTGAGATAAAGAAGAGGAGCTGGAAGCCCTGAGGACCAAGCTCCTGGATCAAGGTGGTGATTGATGCCATCTAAACCCACTTGTTGAACATGAATGTTATCTGATGAAGTCTCCTGAGCCAAGATTTTATAAGTATAAGTAAAAATAGAAATAATTCAGGTGTTAAAAGTGCCAGGCATGTGTTTTGGCCTGCAGAATGAGATGAGTCGTTGGTTCAGAGAGCAGCTTTCAGTGCACATGGACACCTCAATGAATGATGGTTGATTGCAGCTCCTCTGCGGAGGTATTGATGGGGATAATTAGACAGACCTTTTAGAAATTAAAGGTGATGAAGATATAATGAATTAAGGGAGTGGAACGTCTCCCTTGTGAGGAAAGGCTGAGGGAGCTGGGGCTCTTTGGCTTGGAAAAAAGGAGACTGAGGGGTGAGCTCATTAATGTTTATAAATATGTAAAGGGAGAGTGTCAGGAGGATGGAGCCAGGCTCTGCTCAGTGGCATCCAATGATAGGACAAGGGGCAATGGGTGTAAGCTGGAACAGAGGAGGTTCCACATAAAAATGAGAAGAAACTTCTTCATGGTGAGGGTGACACACTGGAACAGGCTGCCCAGGGAGGTTGTGGAGTCTCCTGCTCTGGAGATGTTTAAAACCTGCCTGGATGTGACCTGCTCTAGGTGATCCTGCCCTGGTGGAGGGATTGGACTAGATGATCTTTGGAGGTCCCTTCCAATCCCTGACATTCTGTGACTCTGTGATTCATTTAAATGAGGCTTGAAGAACATCATGGATAAGGCACATGAAGAGTCACAGGAAGGAAAACCAACCTGGGAAAGCCCAGTTGTGGTGGAGAAAGAAGAAATCCAAGTGAGCAACAGAACATCCACTCCAAATTTTCAGATCTCTGTACAAAATTTGCCGTTTGCTACACAGCAAAATGTACATGGTGTTAATTTATGGTCTATATTTCCTCAAGGAAAATATTGGGGCTTGCACTGGATCTCATTGGGAGGAATGATGTAATCAGGCATAACATGAGAGATCACTGTTCCCATTGCTTTTACACATGACTTAGCTATTTAATCATGCCCATTACATCCTCGGTGCTGATGATGGGTTCTCTAAGGAATGCAGAGTTGAAAACAATTCCTGCCAACTGCTTGTTGGCCCTCAGGATTTCTTTTTTCCAGCCACAGAACCGTGTCAGACGTACTCAAAACACATTTTTATAAGATTGGGCTAGAAAAATCCTGGTCACATCCAAACCTGGTCAAGGCATGAGTAGCAAGGTGGCACCTAAACCAGCTGCTCTTCATGGGCAGCCCCTGCTTTCAGCAGCAGTAAACAGGTCAGGAATTCAGGCTTTGAGGAAAAAATGAGATTATATAGCAGAGAAAGGAAGCTTATCCCCATGGCATGGGCATTAAAAGAAACACAAGGTTTGGATCTTCCTAGTTGTGCATGAAAGGGCCCTTCCACAGCGGGGTGGGGAAGGGGAAGAAGCAGCTCTTTGTGGGATTTTAGCTGTATTTCTCTTGCACCAGAGATGGGCATCATGGTTTTATACCTTGACATGACTAAACCTCTTTTTTACCTTGAAACACAAACTTTGGGGAGAGCATTAGTGCAGTCTAGGGGTGTGGATGAAGCTCCCCCAGCACATCCTGGTTCCCCAAAGAGGCAACTCAGCCCCTGTCTTTGGTCTCCTGGGATTACTGGGAAGATGGCAGCATGCTCCACATGTATAGATTATACAAGGTAAAATCACATTGAAGCTGTGATAAAAGCCACAGCACTCAAGAATTAAGGTTTTCAAGCTGAAAGAGAGTAGATTTAGATTAGATACAAGGAGGAAATTCTTCTCTCTGAGGGTGGTGAGACACTGGCACAGGTGGCCCAAAGAAGTTGGGGGTGCTCCATCCCTGGAGGGGGTCAAGGCCAGGTTGGATGGAGCTTTGACCAACCTGGTCTAGTGGGAGGTGTCCCTGCCATGGCAGGGGGGTTGGAACTAGATGATCTTTGAGGTCCCTTCCAATCCAAACCATTCTGTGATTCCTGGGAAGAGGGGCCAGTGGCAGCAGCACATGTTTGTTAGAGTAGGTAATGAGTAGCCTTAGTCCTGCTGGAGGTGGTGGTGGAGATCTTGGCTCAGGGCTTGGAGCAGCAGGAACACGCTGCGTTCAGGGAGTGGGTTGACCTCAAGCTATTCAGGACAACACTGATTTCATGCATTAGGCATCTGCCTAATAACACATCCAGAAAGACCTCGAGTGATGTCTGTCCAGAGGAGGCTTTGGGAGGCTGGAGCCATCGGGCAGGTGGCAACAGCTTCTGGTGAACAGGGCTACAAACCCCAAGGAGAGATTAAACTTCTAGTGTGAGCAGAGACAAAGCAGCTAATGCTAAAACAGCTCCCTGCTAAGAAGGTGTGAAGTGGGGTTCTTTAATATTGCCTATTCAAATCCACCCTGATACTTCACCCCCCACCTCTGCCTGGGCTACTCTGACCAAACTCACCCTCTCTCACGAGGTGATGATGAATAATTTAAATCCATTTTAGTCCCTTCCATAGCAGACTGACAGTATTTGTGAACAAGGGAGAGGTCTTCATGGATCCTCACATTGGGAAGGCTCCTGCCAGCTCTCAAAACTAAGATTTGGAAACAAGATCTGCATGAAACTGTAATAGGATCAGGTGCAAATATCAGATGCAAGTCATGCTGCTGTAAAAAAAAATGTTAAAAATAGAAAAACAGATATCCTGCTTAGATATCTAAATAAGAAGAGTCTTCCTGAAGGTGTGTGGTGCCACATGCTAGCCCTGGAAAATCTTCCTATGAAGGCTGAGCCAGTTTTGGGAGCAGAGGAAGGGCAAGAGCACCACAGAGAGCAACAGAAGCACCGAGCGGGCTTGAAGACACAACATTGGCAGCAACAGTTCAACATCTGGATTGTTCAGCCTGAGGTGGAGAGTGGGAGGGCATGTGCCAAATAGGAGGAGAATAAAGTGTTCTCCAAGGCCTGGCTGATAAAAACAAGGAATTAAGGTGGGAGATGATGGCCCAGACCCCTTGGGCAGAGGAGGAGAATATTTTTGAGGCTTCCCAGGTTTGGGGAGAGAACATCAGCCCTGGAAGCATGGCTGGAAGGAGCTCAGACCTGCTGCCACTGCCAGCACCTTCTTGCAAAGCTTCTTCTCTTGTGCAACCTCTTCTAGCTGTGCTTGTCCCACCAAGCTACTCCACATCTTCACATCCCCTTTAGCTAAATATTGATCACGTTCCAGGTTCTTCTTCAATTGTGAAAGCACATCCTCCAAAGATCCAAAATTACAGCTCTGCCAAGAGGGGGGAGACCCTCAGGACTCTCCCATGGGGCAAAGCAGACACCAGTAGTTCTCTGGAAGTGCTGGTTCTCACCACAGACCTTGTTCCCCTTTTTTTCAGTAATTTTCCCTCCATTTCTGGATTGAAATCTCAATCACAAAGAAACCCTGGCAGAGTTGTGTGGGCACAGATGGCCCAGCCACAATGAGCCAAGGAAAAGTACCACATGGGGAAGGAGGTCCCAGACACCACCATGGTTGACAGCCTTTCTTTTTTGGTTTTAATTTACTTGTTATTGGTTTAGCATGTGACCACCCACTAGTCTGCAGAAGAATAGTGTGGGCAGAGGACTAGATGAAACCAAAATGTTGCTGCTCAAACTCATGTCATGTGTTACAAACTGGTGACTTGCAGCTTGGGAAAAGCCATTCCCCATCTGTCTCTGAGCACCCTGCACTCCTCAGCCCATGAGCATCCATTTGGAGGACCATCAGGAACATGATGAGTCTTTCTTTGGAAAATCTGACGACTGGATTCCTTGTCCACAAAATAAAAACACCCACAAAGCTGAAAGCACCCATGGATGCACCAGAGACCCTCTGTCCAAGGGATGAAGTTCATCAGGTTGCTTAAGGACGAGCTTTCATAGAGTCATAGAAAGTTTTAGTCTGGAAGGGACCTCTAAAGGTCATCAGGTCCAACCTCCCTACACCAGCAGGGACATCTCTACCTAGGGCAGGCTGCTCAGAGCCCCAGCAAGCCTGACCTTGAAGGTCTCCAGGGATGGCGCCTCCACCCCCTCTCTGGGCAGCCCATTCCACTCATCTATCACCCTCAGATTAAAGAACTTTTTTCTAATATCCAGTCTAAATCTCTCCTTTCCTTGCTTAAAACCATTACTCCTGGTCCTATCATTAAAAACCCCTTTGCATCCCCATGGCTCACATCTGTGGACCTAAGTGGTGGTGTCAGAGCTTAGAAAGCCCTGTTGCATGATCCCACCTCATCTCCACAGTGCCACAAAGAGCAGAGCCTTTCAAAATCATATTTGTTCATTAGCTCCTTCACTAGAAAGAGGCAGCTCTGCGTGGAGAGGCCACTCTGCACCTGCCTAATGCCTTTAATGATGCAGGTATGGTCTGCTGCAAATGCAGAGGCTGCAGAGGAACGCCTGCCCAATTTGCCTTTAATCTGATCTCCATTTTTGTGCTCTTGAAGGTTAACTTCAGAGCTGGGAACTCAAACCCGAGCTCTTCTGCTCAGAGCCCGGAGCGCATGCAAACACCACCCCCTTCCTCACGCTGCCTTTAACCTTGGCTTGGAGGAGCTGTTCCTGCAGAGGAGAGAGGGAGAGATCAAGGAGCCCATCAGCAAGGCCATGGCTCTGTGGTTGTGCTCCAACTGCCTGACATTTATTGCAGTCTAGACAATACAAAATGTCCTGATTATGTGGCTCTGGTCCATGTGCGGGCACAGCCTCCCCCAGGGACAGGCAGCCCTATGCAGGGACATGAAGTGGTGAAGTGCTTTTCATCCTCCCTGACCTTCTTTCTTTTCCTTTTATAATATTTTTCTCTGTACAATGGGAGTTTGCAACCTTACATGTGTATTGGCATCGTGGCATTGCTTAGATGCCAGAGGAGAAATCACCCTCCTGTCATACCAGGCACAGGGCACCTTCAGAGATGCTCACTGATGTCTCCAGAGCCTGTAATCAGTCAAATTGACATCAAGAAAAAGATCTTTAATCTAAGGGTGATTGATCACTGGAACAGGTCACCCAGAGAGGAGGTCAATGCCCCATCCCTGGAACCATTCCAGGTGAGGTTGGATGGAGCTCTAGTTGTAGATGTCCTGCTCAGTGCAGGGGGGTTGGACTGGATGATCTTTGAAGGTTCCTTCCCACCCAAACCATTCTATGATCTATGAAATACCTTAATACACATTGACCAAGCATTGGCTATATTGCCACAAAGATACTCCACTGACAGTCCTACCTGGACAGTCTGAGCCATGGTTTTATTTCTTACCTACAATCAAGTCCTGGCACAACTCACCTAAGGCAGGGCAGCCTCAGCAGAGGAGGAACTGAGTCTTTGAGGGTGTTACTCCCCCTTATACATGGTTCCTGCTGTTATTCCACAGTGAGGTGTATAATTGAGGCAGCTTTTCCCCCTTTCTCATCTCACAGCTATTCCAAATGCCTGTGTGAACTCGAGGATTAGGTCTCCCATGTGTCAGCCCCCAGGCAAGAGCTGGGAGTTCATCCAAGGCTCAGGGCTTTGTTTGGTTTACACATTGTGCAAAGGGTCAATGCTCTTGAGGGGCTTCCTACGCTGTCTCAGTCATGGCAGAGTAATGGGATTTTATCCAGGAATGAGTAGGAGTTGCTTTTTGCCCTTATTTATTTGGACTAGAGCCGATAACAGCCCGGGGAGTTTCCAGCCAGCACGGCCTCTGCTCACAGTTCTCCAAACAAGCCCCAGCAGATGGACAGAGAAGGTTGAGGGGGACAACAACCCTACAGGATTTGTTAGGGTTGCTCCTTATCTGCACCACGTCCAGCATGCTGAGAACCAGCTGCTTCAAGGATGGGATTAAAAGCACAATAACTTGCATCAGAAAGGAAAACCAGAGTGTTTTAGCCGGTGGTCCAAGCCAGCAGCTCCTCCTTGACCCCCTGCATGGGGCTCATGGAGCTCCCTGCAGCTCCTCAGCCTTTTACACACATTTAGGTTGGAAAAGATCTCCAGGATCATCAAGTCCAACCTTTGCCCAACAAAGCAGGGTAAGAAATTACCACTCTCAAGGGTTTGGTGTCAATGCCAAGACCCCTTCCAAGCCATGGCCAGCACAGGACTTGTGTGAGCTTTCTACCAGGGGAGTAGGAGGGATTTTTAATCACATAATAACACTGGTACCATGTTTTTCTTGCCTGCTTTTCCTGCTGAGGGCCGAGTGAACGTTCAGCAAAACACCTCTTTTTACTGCCCAAATCCAGCAACTCCAACTGCTTAAGCCTCTCACTCTGGATTGAAGCACCACAGGGAGGCCCAAGGAAAGTAAATCCCCAGTTTAAAGAAATACTTCAAATTTTGCCCACCTTCTGATTTGCTCCACTTCGGTGCTGTGAGAAGGAAAGTCTTCTTTTTTTAACTCTTCTCAGCTGTCTCAGCATCCCTATCACTCATACATTGACAGCTATGAATTACTGGGTGTTTGCCACGTGAGAGATACTGGAATTCTTCTCCCTTCACACAAGATAAGCCACAGCACAAGCTACACATTGAAGAGACTGAAGTTTCTGTCACATTTTGTATGAGCAAAGACCAAAAACAAGTCCCCAGGAGTCCAAAACCTCCCCAAACTCTACACCCAGCAGCAAGCTCTTAGCTTAAAGCTGAGCTTCTGGCTCCACCTGCTGCCAGAACCATGGAAAAGATGAGAAGGGAACAAGAAGCTACAGCCAGAAATAAAAAAAAAACTATTAAGAAAAATAAAAGCTACAACTAAAGCCTGTTTTTCTACTTAACTAATCCACTAACATTGCTGTTAAAAGACAAACAAAAGGGAGATTGCTTCATCATGGAAACTTCTAACAGGTTCAAGATGTGCAGCTCTGCACCAGGTCATGACCCACGGGCATTTGGGTCCAATTAAGTCACTCATCTATTTTGGTCATTTTTAACTTCAGAAATGACTGTTTGATGACATAAATTCAGGGGTTTTCAGCTGAAAAGAAGCCCAGCTGAAGGACAATGTCATTGGAGGAGGAAAGGGAAAAAGCAAGGAAAACCTGGATGGGATGTTTCACTATCTTCACTGTGTTGCTCCTGCCCCTCATGGTGCCTTTAAATCTTTACATCCACTCATAAACACTGTCATTTATTTTGGTTTTAAGCCAGTGTATATATTCCATGATTTCACTCCTCTTGCCAAAGCACAACTGGGCATTATTCCTGCAAACAAAGCCCCCAGTGAAGCCAAGGGCTGCCCTGGGAATGCTGGTTTGGCTCCGGGGTGCTCCAACCACCTCCTGGTGTTTGCAGAGCCCTGAGCACAGAGTCACCCCTCCTTCAGAAAAGCACTGCAAAGAAGTATCAGAAGCTACACAAAATCAGAAGCCACACAAAAATAGGTGCAGGTGATGTGATGGAGACAGATTAAGGCTTTACAGGCAAACACTTATAGCAGTATTTTATAAATATATACATATACCTGTAGAAAAATTTACTGCTCTTGTTAAAGATGCAGCTCTAAGTACCATTTAAAAACTAAATTCCAACTACCCCAGCAAAAAGCATCACCAAAGGAAAGCCATTTCCACAGCTCTAACTAACACAAAGTCAGAAAAGTACTTGAGGGATAGAGGGAAGCTACAAAAAGAGCATTTTCTGAGCTCACTTTTCTCACTTCTTCACCTTCTCCAAAGTCACGATGCAAAAAAAACAAACTCATGGGATTTTATGAAATGTCTTGGATATTTTCTTTGCATGTTTCAGTGTAGATATTACACTAATTAGTGAATTATTTTCAGTCTGGCCTCCTTTAAGCTCAGCTTTGCTCAGGACCAGTGCTTGGCTGAGCTACACACACTTGAGCAATAAGTGGAACAAGCACAAACCCGAAAGCACCGAATTTCTGGCACCAAGTGGGTGAGGGCACTTAAGCTGTCTGCATTTTTTTGGTAAGAAAAGCCCTGCAGAAATTTTCTACGGCTAATTAAGATCCCAGACAACAAAACTTGAGACTGGTTTACAAGCACATTAGTTATACAAGCAGCTAGATTTGAATGGGAGAAGTTTAAAGCAGCGTCATTGAAAACCAGCCAAACTCCAGGTTATGCTTTCGAGAAGGCAGAAAAAAAATCACTTTTCATGTTAAAGTGAAGCCTTCTGTGGCCTCTCTCCTCCTCAAAACAGACATGAGAGCTCAGAGGCAGATGATCTTTCTGATAGCCCCTAATGGTGACACTTGACACACTAGGAGAGGAGGAGTTTTGTCATTTTCTTTGGCCATTTCAGCTCTTGCTGCTGTCTCACCAACCACTGCCAAGATGGTTTTAATTGTTGTTGAAGTGGAGGTTAACTGGTGACAGGTTTAGTGTCTGGGAAGAGGAGTCTTGGGTCCCTGTCTTCACTTCTGAAATCATATATATAATTCTGTGCTTGTTCTGGCATTGGATTGTAATTAAACTGAACGTTCAAAAACCCCTTCTCAGCTTTAGCTCCTGGGCTGCATCACACACCCTGGTCCTTGCTCTGCTTCCCACCCCATTAGCTTCTCACTGGTTTGCACACAGCAGTGGGGCTCAGGAGCATCACCAGGGTTTGTCCCATCCAGAGAAGGACAGACAGTGACAAATCAGAGTTGTTTTGGTTGGAAGAGACCTTTAAGATCACCATGTCCAACCATTAACCCAGCACTGCCAGGGCACCACTAACCCCTGTCCCTCAGCACCACATCTCCATGGCTTTGAAACCCCTCCAGGGATGGGGACTCCACCACTGCCCTGCCCAGCCTGGCACAGCCCTTCACAACCCTTTCAGGGAAGATATTTTTCCTAATATCCAACCCAGACCTCCCCTGATGCAACTTGAGGCTGTTTCCTCTTGTCCTATCACTTGTTCCTTGGGAGAAGAGCCCAACCCCACCTGGCTCCAACCTCCTTTCAGGGAGTTGTGGAGAGTGAGAAGATCTCCCCTCAGCCTCCTTTTCTCCAGGATAAACCACCCCAGCTCCTTCAGCTGCTCCTCACAACCCTTGTGCTCTAGACCCTTCACCAGCTTCGTTGCCCTTCTCTGGACACTCTCCAGCACCTCAATGTCCTTCTTGGAGTGAGGGGCCCAAAACTGACCCCAGGATTTGAGATGTGGCCTCCTCAGTGCCAAGTACAGGAGGACAATCACTTCCCTAGTCCTACTGGCCACTCTAGTGCTGATACAAGCCAGGATGCTGGTGGCTTTCTTGGCCTCCTGGGCACATGCTGGCTCATCTTCTGCACTTCTGGGGACTTCATCATCATCCTCAATCCTGTTCCTGAATTTCTGAGCTGCTTCAGCAGCACCCACCTCACACACAGAGTTGCAACTGTGGGAACAAAGCAGGGCTGAGAGGAGCTCAGAGATCTTTCAAGTTAAAACAGAAAACTCATCAATTATCCAGTTGTTAAACTAGGGCAATATAGGATGACAGTTTTTGACTTGTCTTCAGAAAGGTTATGAATACCTTGATTTCCATAAATTGCATTTAGGAAGCATCCATAAGATGAATAAAAAGGCCAGAAATCAGCCAGCACTAGTCTGCTGCAGCAAGAGAAAAGCTTCTCAAGTTCTGAGCAGTCTTGGCCTAGCAAATCTGCAACCAGAAAGTGGGTTGGACAAGATTAGAGCTCAAACTGATGACTAGAAACCAGAGAAATATTCTCAGTAATAGAGGATATAAGTCAGCAGACCAGACCACAGGATTGTACACACATGTAATTTGTGCCTACTATGCAAAAAAAAAGGGGTGGGGGAAATGGCTTCAAAACTGTTCTTCAAAACCATTTGCAGTAAAGGGAGTCTGAGAGATAAAAATATCATCCTGCTGCAGGAAAGCCCAAACCACAACTCTGGGGCATAAGCTACAGTGCAGCACACGAGCCATGTGAACTAGCCCAGCTCTGAGCAGTGAGTCACAGGAGGACAGCAAAGGGCTCTAGAAAATGTTACATCACAGGAAAAAATCCAGATTTTAACTAGAGAAGGAGCAATGAGTGAAACAGGAACACTCACAAACTTTAGGATGTGGCAGAGAAAGGAAATAACCTGTTCCCTGTGGCCTGCAGGACACACCATGGGCTGCAAGACAGACAGATGGAGAATATGGTGAGAGATTTGCTGACAGTAGGACAGGGAAGACCTAAAACAAAGTTTTCTGCCCTACAGCCCTTCCAGGCAATCCAACAAATGGTGATGTAGCTGTAACTGGGGCAGGAGAACAGACCTGGTCATGTCCTTCATCCTCACCAGCATCATTACTCTACAAAAGTGAACTTCTTGGCTGCCAAGCATTTTGGGGGGCTTACCTTTTGGTCTCTGACAGGAGTCCAGCAAATGCTATTTACATTATGGTTTCTTTCACTCCTTTTCCAACCAGGTTACATAAGCAGAGCTTCCAGAAACACCAAACTTCCTAGGAAACACTTTTCTGAGTTGTTTTTCCTTATTCCTACAGTGACAATGACACGTTACCCCTTGCAACAGGGAGGCCTTTCCAAATTGAAATATCTTCCTTCATCCTCAGCAGATAACTACTCATTGGCCTCACCCAAAACAGGGCAGGGTGAACAAGTCTGTGACCCCAACCACCAGACTGGTTCCTTTCCACAAACTAAGTTGCCACAGGATTATTCCCCACGTCCAATTACAAACATGTGACTGCATCTGACCCCCATGCTGGGCAAAGGGAGCATTTTGCATTAACAGTGATTAATCAGGGTTTAGTCTCAGCTAAAACCAGCTTAGTTGAGAAACAGGAAAAAAAACCTAGTGCTAGAACAGCAGCCAACTCCACAACCAGGATTGGCAGCATCCTAAGACACATTCACCCTGTAAAAAAGCACAGCAGAAGATTTCATATAGAGATTGATAGAAATATAGAGACTACAAAGGCAGCACTTGCTGGGGCTCTGGAAAGGCAACTCTAAGTTTCTGTGGGGCTTCCACTTTTTGAAAACACTATTTCAGTTGCACATGAACATTTTTTTTTTAATGCAAAGCACGTTTTAATATGAACATCCAGATCATAGAAAGTTTTGCAACAGAAAACCCAAATCTTTATGGTCAGATCTATTTTACAGGACTGCAAAGCCAAACACTGAGGCCAGGTTTGAAAACAGCATCTCTGGTCATGCAATCAGAGTATTGTACATACACAGCTCGACACTTCCCAAGTTCACCAGCAGAACACCCAGTTTGTCAAACCTTCAGCATTAGAGGGTTTTTTTTCTAGCTACAAATGAGAAACAAAAATTTCTCCATAATGACAAGTGCTTCCATCCTACAGACATCTCAGCAAGGGGCAAAACTGCCAAATGTGTTGCTTTGGAGAGTCACATGAGAGTGCAAGAGCACCTTTACTAAAATATATATAAATTATGCTTTAAACTTTGGCCAAGACATTCAAGCATTAAGCAAATGTCTCCAGGTATCTTCCCTCAAACATTCTGACTCAACAGTTCAGTAGGTACCCAACTAGATGAACAGAATCTCACCCCTTTATTTCCAAAGTATCCCAAGATTGGCAACTCTTCAAATCATTCTTTATTTTCTCCAGAGCCATTATCATTTAGAGCCATAGCTACGTTTTAAGAGTCAAGTCCTCTTAGAGAGAAGGAAGGAGAGATGCTGCTTCAAGAGCAGGGCCTTCATCACACAGATTTCACCACACCACCTTGGGGCAGGCAGCAGGGGCACTTTAAAAGCCACGTGTTCAGAAAGAGAGGATGGTCTTATGGATTATTTCGATGCACTCTCTGATTTCATCCTCCTTGATGACCAGGGGTGGTGCCAGGCGGATGATGTCCCCATGGGTGGGTTTGGCAAGGAGTCCGTTATCGCGCAGCCGCAGACACACCTTCCAGGCATCATAGTCTAGAGGGAAGGGAAAAGACAAAGGAGACACTTGGGTGACAGCAGAAAAAGGGGCACAACTGCAGCACGTGGGACATGGGGCCAGGCTGCAAACTGTGTGTGATTTAGGGAGACCTCACTGCAGCCTTCTAGTATCTGAAGAGGGTCTACAAGAAAGCTGGAGGGACTTTTTATGTAGTGAAAGGACGAGGGGTGATGGGATCAAACTGGAAGAGGGGAGATTTAGGTTAGAAATTAGGAAGATGTTTTTCACTGTAAGAGTGGTGAGACACTGGCACAGGTTGCCCGGGGAAGTTGTGGATGCTCCATCCCTGGAGGTGTTCAAGATCAGTTGGATGGAGCCTTGAGCAACCTGGTCTAGTGGGAGGTGTCCCTGCCCATGGCAGAGGGTTGGAACCAGATGATCTTGAAGGTCCTTTCTAACCCAAACCACTCTATAAATTTATATAAAAACCACAGAAACCTTGGTGAGGGTTGGACTAGATGACCTTTCAAGGTCCCTTCCAACCCAAACCATTCTATGATTCTATGAATTTACATAAAAACCACAGCAACACTGGTGAGGGTCGGACTAGATGACCTTTAAAGGTCCCTTCCAACCCCAAATATTCTATGATAACAAGTCACAAATTTTGCTTCTTGAAGCTGACTTCAGTTAAAACCAATCAATCTTTTATCAAACTTGATAATATTATCAGCTAAATTTGGGTCAGGTGCTTTTTTCCAGTATTATATTATTTAGTTTCTGATTTAGTGATGGGAATCTTTGTTAGACAAAAAGCATTTCAACAACACAAGATGTTTGATAAACTCAACTTACTTTTTGTAGCTTATATAATAAATATATGGCCCTCTCTGTGGCAGGGGGGTTGGAACTAGATGGTCTTTAAGGTCCCTTCCAACCCAAACCATTCTATGATCCAGCAGTGAAAAGATGAAGCATGTTCACAAATGAAGTGGCTGCTCCTGAGCAGCTCCCCAGAATTAGTGGTGAACACACAAGATTTCCACAAAACTGGAGCTTGTCTGCAGGGGCTCACAAGTTTGCCTCCAGCACAGCAAGTTTTGCTCCTTCCCAGCTGAGTGCTTGGCTAGATATAACAATAAATTTAAGACAAGGAGCCATGCAAAGGGAAGGCAGGAGAACATCTGGACAGGACTTCAGACAAGGTTATTTTATGCCTGGATTTCAGTGCATCAGGGCATGTCTTAGGAAACTACATCTTCCTGCAACACTTTGTATATCTATGACAAAAAAATCATCTGCTCTGCCTTCTAAGTACAATTCAGGTGTGAATCCCTAGAAACTTGTTCTCAGTCATTTGCTTTTTCCTTCCTTGTACCCTCCTGCATTCATTGCACCCATCTAACTATCCCAGAACAAACATCCTTCCATCATCTGACAGAAAATAGCTTTGGAGATGTGACCAGTTTTCTTCAGATGAGGAGACAAAAGGGGAGCCAGATTCACCATCAGGATTGAACATTATCAAATAATTCAAACAATAATAAAAATCCCCAGCCTGTTCAGACTTCTTAGTTAAAAATCCCCTATTTTTAACAGCACTTGAGTAAGTTTTCAGTAGGTACTACAGTACTATAGCCAAGATGTGAACCCAAACTATCCTCCTACTTTCAGTTTAAATTAAAACCTAATTTTTCATGCTGTGACTGTGAAGTTGATCACATTTCCTTACCTTTGGTTTCCCGAATTACAATTGCATTCAACAGTCCTCTTCCTCTTACAGAAGTGACAATATCAGATGGTGTCTTCATGAGCTCATTTCTGAGTAAGTTACCCATTAATTCTGCATTTTTAGCCAAGTCTTCTTCTTCAATTACCTAAAGGGAAGGCAGATCTGCAATGAGCTGGAGGGTGTTGGGTTTGTTTCATGTACCAGGCTGGAAGGGATGACTAATATTACAATGGCTGAGATACAAAAGCTGCTGCAGCCAAACTCTCCCTGCAAAGGCCACACAAATCCAAGCAGATTAGTATTAAGCCTTTACCCATTCATGTTTACAAGAAACAATAATCTCCTTGAATTTTTATTCTAAATTAACTGCTTTGCATTTGCTGCTATTTACAATAAGCAGTTAAACCTCTGAAGACTCTTAATCAGTGCAGGGCCACACACTGGGTAATGAGGAGGCTTTCTGAGTGACTTGCATTACATGGAGTCAATTATGTAGTCACTGAATAATTACAATATGGACTTTGGATAAGATTTTGTTAGCTTCTGTTTGAGCTCCAGTAGCAGGTGTTATCAAGCTCCCAGAGCAGCAGCCTCTGCAATAGGGTATAGTAAAATAAACCAATTTGAATATGTCTGTGAAACTATTTTACCAAATTTACCTAAGTGCCTTGAAACTTCCCCTGGATATATTTTGTCATTTAAGACCTTAAGAACACAGAAATTAGGATGTATTTCCAGTAAAGACTTTGGAATTTATTTTGTGATCTATGCAAACAGGTAACACCTACCAACTTATTTTAAAGCCAGATTTCTACTGGCAGCATAACCAATAATATCATTTATTCAAGCAAAGATCATGTCAGTGGGACACCCTTTTTTTTTCCCTTTGGAATCCAAACCTCTCTTACAAGACACAAACCTCCAGTGCTGCAATTGCTACACGACAAGCCAAGGGATTCCCTCCATAGGTAGATCCATGTTCACCAGGCTTGATGGTCAGCATAACTTCATCATCACAGAGGACTGCTGAGACCTGAAATGGGAAGGTCAGAGAATCCATTTACACAGCAAACTTGAATCTCTCTGAAGCAAACTCTTCCTGAGGAAAGGCTCATTTTCAACCTATGGGGATAAATCACATTTACATCCCCAGCTCTGTTTAAAGGAGAGCATGTCTGACAATCACATTAGAGCTTAATCCCCTAAGAGGTAGCAGGAACATATAACATGCTGAGGGGCCTTTCTCCAAACTGAGCAGTATTTCAAGAGTTTAAGCTTCAACACCCTGTTTAACAACTCAGAAACATCTTGCAATTGGCCAAAATAGTTCAAGGCATGCTGTAATTTCCAGCCTAATCAGCAGGAATTTAAGTCACTCCAAGAGGATAAGGCCAGTCAGGCAGGGATACCAAACATGTGAAATAATGCCAGATGTTCCAAAATAGCTTTATGAAATATGTTCTAACACACATTAGTATTTTTTTTTCCCCTTTACAGAATTCATCTAGAAATTAATCACAGCAAGGCTGTGATAAACTGCTCTCCAGAGAGAGTACAAAAGACTAGCCAGTAATTCCAGAATGAAAAGCTGACCACTGGACACTTATTTTCCTGATTGGATAATATCAACCTGAAGAAGGCAGAGACACACCAAACCTATTCAATTCATCAGCAAGGGCCAAAACACCTAAAAATCACCAGCTTAAGAGGATGGCATCTAATAACTTGCCACCCTAATAAGTCAAGTAGCAACATAGAAGTTCAGGACACTTCATTTCCACTTCAGCAATAAAGGAAATATGATATATTCCATCATTTCCTTATGTATCTCTCACAGGTTGGACTATCTGGGTCATAAATCATAGTTAATTTTGTTCTCGTAGGCTTTCAGTGTTAATTACTTAAAAATCCTTCTTCAATATTGGATATTTCTTTGTCACTTACAGGATATAAGCCACCAGAAAGGGCCTTTCCCAGAAGAACAATGTCAGGTCTCACATTTTCATGGTCCACAGCCAGCATCTTCCCTGTCCTGGCTAACCCAGTCTGTACTTCATCAGCAATGAACAGAACCTTCAGAGAGACAAAAAGGAGAGAAATCCACAGGTAACAGAATGACTTTCACTCCCTTTCCTAACTCAATTCAGCTGCACACAGTAAGTGTGTTACACCAAGTACACGAAGGTACCTCCTTTACCTCCTCTAAACCTCCTGGAGTCCCACATACTCTCAAATGTCAAAACACTAGCAAGTATTTTGTATATAACATACTATCCTCCCTCTCCAACATCTTTAGCATATTCTTTTCTGTCCAACCAAAATCTATTTGTGATATGAGTGGGATTCCCAAAAAGGGGCAGGATTCATCTATCTTTATTCCCAGAGCATCCTTCATACACTGACCTTTGGAAGCTTTGGAAAAATGCCATTTTAACAACTCTACAGTCTTGTAGTCTGATGGCTGAGTGTCTAAATAGCTCTGAGAACCTAAATCCAAGGGTTTTATCTTGCTTTCCTAAGCTGTACTATTATCACATACTTGTAAAATATGTGATAAGTAAATATTATCACATATTTATAAAGTAGCTTGTATTTTTTCTGAGGGAAATACCCCAGCAAGAATGAAGACAACTTTATTAAGTATATGTCAGCACCTTCCTCTGAAGGTATAGGAAGGATTTATGGGTAGCACTTACAAATTAAGGATCTATTCTGTTGGAAAAGAGACTAAAATCAGACAGGCCACACCCAGGGAATAAAAAGCTGTAAATCAGATGACCTTTTATTGCTGTTTTCCTCACACTTAACAAAGGATGTGGCCTGTGGGCAAAGGTGACCAAACTACAAGACCCTTGCTCTTCAGAGATCTTAACATTCATAACCATAGGACCATTTTCTTCAGTGTTTCATCCTGTGACCCATAACTATTACTAACTCTTGGTAGCACTTATGCACTCCAGCAACAAGCTCCCTTGACAGCCACGGTAGAACCACTGCAGCAATTGGCTTCTGGCCCAAGAAACTTCTCAGGTGAAAGAGAAATGAGAAGTTAAATGAATTTAAAATAAATGCAGTTTCAAGAGCATTCATTAGCAACTTAATTTGGTGACAGCAGTAAGAAAGAGTGAAGAATGTGGACTGGTAAGAAGTGCTTCCAGGAAATACAAGAAGTATCCCCACTCTATTTTACTGGAAGAGAAGGAAATGATTAAATAGTGGGTGAAGTCCTATGTCTTGCACACAAGGATGACCTTGCAAGACATGCCAGTGAACACAGTGTGTAATGTCTAAGCCACCTACATTGTGCTTTGTGCAGAGGTCCCTCACTCCTGTGAGATAACCTTTGTCAGGAACAACCACACCAGCTTCACCTTGAATTGGTTCCACCATGAAAGCAGCGACGTTGGGATCTTGAAGGGCCCTCTGTAAAAATGGACATGTGGATAGGAAAGAGAAGGAAAAAAACCTTCACTCAGGTCAAAGTTACAAAACACAGAGATGAACCCATGTGGCTGACCCTGATGTGCTACCTCAAATGACAATAATAGTCCAGGTCAGGTGGTTATCCCTGAGTGTCACTTCAGTTCCACCACAGAAGCTTATGTCACTATTTGCCTCCAAAACTCAGCTGATGTGCCTGCTGATTACAAAACCTTAATCACAGGAAACCTGGGAATTCCAAACCTTAATCTGTCTGGGTTTGCAATTTTTATCAGATCAGAAAAATACCCAGTTTTGCATTACCCCATAAAAGGCAAACAATTGCTCAACACTTGCCCAGTTCACCTCAAACCAAAGAGAATGAAGCCTCTCCAGAATGATTTTGTCACCTTAAAGCAAAGTCCACAGCTACATTCTTGCACCATCTGAAGGTTTAGAAGTCCACAAGACTCAGGTGAGTAATGTAATGATTCCCTGCAAGAATTTACTGCAGCTTTTCTCAGTGTTGCCCCATAAACAGAATGAATTCAGTTATCAGCCTGATGGACGTGGATCTAAGTTTTAGGTCTCCAGAGTGCCCTCAAAGCTTCAAGAAAGGTGGCTGAAAGCCACTAAATACTTACAGGGCTTTCACACTGGACAGCTTTATGCAGGTTTAAATCTGAGTAAGCTTTTCCACACTGCAGCTCTAACACACTTTGTTTCCCTCAACCAAAACCCTAGGAGGCAAACATCTCTGTCCTACAAACCCTCTGATCTCTAGAGCCAACTCATGTGTACAAAGCAGACCCAACAGAGGACTAATCAACTTGTCACTCATGGAGAAATGGCAATGGCAAGTGCTTCAGGACTATCCATGGATCTCTTTTGCCTCCCAGGTCCCAAGTCCAGCATCCTACAGCTGCCATCAAGCACCATCTACCCTTTAATACCTAAGCTGACATTATGAGGGTGGGAAATTTTAGACTAATCAAGGTCAACCCTCCCCAAGAGCTTGACAGGATGCCTCTCAGAAAAGCCAGAGAAATGCAGGATCTCTAGCTTAAGAGAAACACCAGCCTAGAGTGGTTTTAAGGATGCTGTGAAGACTTGTTTATGACTGCAGTGAATTCTAGTCATCTGGTCATTGAAAAATGGGCTTCTGAGAACAGTAGGGAAAGATAAATCATTTCAGAATCCAAGTCCTGACTTTGGAATCTGAATTCCCTTATGGTTCATCTGCTGTTCTCCATTTGTACCTTGAAACAGATTCTGTGGTTTCCTTTTACATCCTAAAGCCAAACTGAAAATCAAAACCAAAGCAGAATTTACACGTATTTCCTATACATGTATATTTCTTATATATGTCTAGATACATATATCTTAATGCCAAAGCACATGTTTCAAAGGATAAACTTGTGATTTTCCTGCCTTACAAAAGAGATACTATAAAACAATTTCTTACAAGGGAACAAAAGATAGTCAAATACCTCAAGAGCTGGGAGATCATTGTAGGGGATCACTTCAAAACCTGGCATAAAAGGTCCAAATCCATCATAGCTGGATGGGTCAGTAGAACTAGAGATGGCAGACATGGTTCTGCCCCAGAAGTTGCCAGCTAAACATAAATAAAGAGGGAGATTGTTACAAAACTAAGAGCCAGAACAGTTTATAGGACATTGAGGACATTGCACTTTCCATTTGATAATGTATTTAAGAGTTGGTTAACATGAAGATATTACCAATTGTTAGTGCTTTACATTGATGCCATAAATACATTGTGTTGCTGTATCAAAACCAAAAGATTATATTGTTAAAATTACTGTGACATTGCATGTTTCACATAGAAACATCAGTTAAAAAGTCTAGGAACCAACTCCTACCAAGACTATGATATATTATTTTAAATATTTCAGTTAAATCAACATACTCTCAGCTAATCACTAATAAAGTGTTTAATAAGACTAGAGAAAATTAAGGGTTCAAGGGCTTCACAGCATTACAAGCCTTTTCTCTCCTTCCCTCACCAATTTCTTTGTGTAACCATGATCTTAGAGGAATTTATAGTGACCTTCCAGTACCTGAAGGGGGCCTACGTAAAGGCAGGGGAAGGTCTATTCAAAAGGGTTTGTAATAATAGGACCAGGAGTGATGGTTTTAAGCTGGGAAAGGAGAGATTTAGGCTGGATATTAGAAAAAAGTTCTTTAATCTGAGGGTGATAGATCAGTGGAATGGGCTGCCCAGAGAGGGGGTGGAGGCCCCATCCCTGGAGTCCTTCAAGGTGAGGCTTGATGGGGCTCTGAGCAGCCTGACCTAGGTAGAGATGTCCCTACTTGTGTAGGGGGGTTGGAGCAGATGACCCCTAGAGGTGCCTTCCAGCCTAAACCATTCTATGATTCTATGATTTCTCCCTCTGTAGGAAATCCTGAAGCCCATTATTCCTGGCTCCAGGCATCCCTGCTCTGTATAAACAGTTACACTGCAGCAGAGTCTCCCAGCAGGACAATCCCCAGCAGGCTTTGCTGACTCACATGCCTGTCACCTCAAGGTTATGTTAGTGCAATCCCCTGTGTCCCCAAACAAGCCCTGCAGGCTGAAGCCCAGGGAGCAGAGCAGTCTGGCTGCTGATGTCAGCTTGTCTCCACCTCAGTGCTCCAGCCTCCAAACTGGCCAAGGATCAAACACAGGAATCCACCTCCAGTTCTCCAGCCATTTTTTGTTCTCACCCTAGCTACCCAAGAAAGCTTTTTTTCTGACAAAATGCTGACTTCTGACAAGAGGAGGATTAATTTATTTTTTTTACAGCTACTTGGCATATAATTATGTATTGTAGTTAAGGGGATGGGATCATAAAAATGGAGAGTGTACCAGTTTAGCAAGATGAGAGAGTTAATTGTCTGAAGAGCAAAATAAAATATATATGGAAGAGGAGAGAGAAATTTATTTGTTCAAAGAATTCTCAAAAGAAATAAAAACCCCCTAATTTATTTGATTCAAAAAACCATAATGCAATAGACTCATAGAATAGTTTAGGGTGGAAAAGACCTTTAAGATCATCGAGTCCAACCATTAACCCAGCACTGCCAGGGCACCACTAACCCCTGTCCCTCAGCACCACATCTCCATGGCTTTGAAACCCCTCCAGGGATGGGGACTCCACCACTGCCCTGCCCAGCCTGGCACAGCCCTTCACAACCCTTTCAGGGAAGATATTTTTCCTAATATCCAACCTAAACCTCCCTTGGTGCAACTTGAGGCTGTTTCCTCTTGTCCTATCACTTGTTCCTTGGGAGAAGAGCCCAACCCCACCTGGCTCCAATCTCCTTTCAGGGAGTTGCACAGTGAGAAGGTCTCTCCTGAGCCTCCTTTTCTTCAGACTAAATAGCCCCAGTTCCCTCAGCTACTCCTCATATGACTTGTGCTCTAAGTCCTTCACTTCAATATTCAACTATAAATTGCAATTTCTCAGTGCTGCCTAAAAACAGCTTCTGGTTCATACCCACCAGAAGTCAAAAATATTCTTTGCAGCTGTAGCAATGTTTTTAAAAAGTCAGTATTTAAGTAGTTAAGCTTTATTCTGGAAGGGTTTATAAAATACAGAACCACTGAATGACATTAGAATTGCCAAAAATCCTTCACCTACATATAACCAAATAATAACAAATATAAGCTATTTGAATTAGAAATTTTATATATATATACTTCTTAGCAAAGCACTGGAGCCTCTTCAGGGACAGGTAACATCTCCCTGTTACAGAGCCAAGCAGAGCAGGCAGATAAAGGGAGGAACTGGACCATGTATATAATCAGGACTTTCCATATTTCCTTTGGCAATATCACTTTTACTGTCATTTTGTAATCAAGTCTACAATATGGCTTTAATGGGTTAATGCCAATTTCTGTGAGACCTGAAGAATGCAGAAGAAAACCACTGGTAGGGAAAGCTTAAGAGGGAAGCAGGTTTAACCCAAACACAGAATCTATGAGAGAGGGGGGCAGCAATTTCAGGAATGACTTCAGGATAAATGCAGATAAAAATCAACCAATTAGGAATAAAAAGATGCTGCACTTTAACAGCCAAGCAGCAGGTAAAAGAGCTCAGAGGGTTGAATGTACTTCCCATGTGACTCCAGGTGGCCACCCATCAATTTTTGACAAGTAGAGAGGTTAAGTAAGGTCCATTTTATATATTCAGTTGATGAATAATAAGATTAGGGTTAGGAAGGGCTGGCAGTGGTGGAGTCCCCATCCCTGAAGGGGTTTCAAAGCCATGGAGATGTGGTGCTGAGGGACATGGGTTAGTGGTTTCCTAAAGGATATTACACCTTTAAAAAATTGTTTATAATTCATTGGAACCATTTAAGGTTAAAATCAAACAGCCAGAAGCATACACAGAATATTTTGTCAACAGAATATATTTAAGATTGAACTTCACAATTTAGAAAGAGGCACTTAGAGAATCTTAAGCTCCTGTAAAGACTGTTTAGTCACAACAAAAGGGTTTTATTATCAGAATCACCAACTGCAGATATGCAAGTACAACATAACCTGCTGATAGGTTGAGATTTTAGCTTACATTATTAAAATGTCAAAGGTTTCAGAGACCTTTGACAGAATACTGCAAAATAATCAGTACAGCTATGGAGAAAAAAAGAGTGCTACAGACAGTGCCCTGAGCTCTCTTCCTCCTCTATACCTCAATTCACAGCAATGCACTTTACATACCTGCAAAAATTATTTTTGCTTTGTATTTTGGGATCCCTTTCACAGTGTATGCCCATTTCCGAGCCAATTTACAGGCAGTTTCTCCAGCTTCCACTCCTGAAACATAAAACAGTATCACACTTGGTCATTGATGCAGTACCAGATGTCACAAAAGTATTGAATCTCCCAGGCAAGAAATAAAATGGAAATAAAATTATTTTCTTACCTGTATTCATGGGAAGAACCTTGTTGTAATTGAACATTTTGGTGATATACTCCTCATATTCCCCAAGAACATCGTTGTAGAATGCTCTGGATGTGAGGGTCAGTTTTTCAGACTGAGCTTTCAGGGCATTCACAATCTTTGGGTGACAGTGGCCTTGATTAACAGCACTGTATGCACTCAGAAAGTCAAAATACTTCCTACCTTCAACATCCCACACATAAACACCTAGGAAAACAAAAGTATGGTCAGCACACAGAAGAAGATGTGAGGTAATACTAAATGGTGCAAGCTAAGAGCTACAACACAACCTGGTCAACTATAAATGGTATTCTCACTATTCCTGAAAAGCCCTAGAACTAGGAAATAACCAGTTAACAAGGAGAGCCTGAGTAACAAACCAGTACAGTACAAATAAGTCCCCAATGAGGCATCAAGAAAAGCATTTCCCATATAAAGCTGTCACTCCACCAAGTTATCAAGTAATACAAAAGAATTACTTTCCTTCCACATGCCTGTCTCAGGTCCTAAAAAGTTGACAGAGTAGAATACTTTGGTAAGAGAATTATTAAGAATTGGAAGTTATAAAAAGGAATAAAACCAGCAGAACCCAAATAATCTCAAAACTTAAGAGACTGAGAGCTCTGAGCTGCCAAAGTGTGTACTGATAACTCTATTGGATCACTACACTGAGAGCATTTCAATGTAAACTTGTAGGATTTAACCTGCAGAGCACAAAAACATAATTAAAGACCAGAATTGGTTTTTATTGCCCAGGAAAGTGGTGGAGTCACCATCCCTGGAGCTGTTCAAATAAACATGTAGACGTGGCACTTCAAGACATGGTTTAGTGGTCATGGCAGTGTTGGGTTGATGGTTGGACTTGATGATCTTAGAGGTCTTTTCCAACCTTAATGATTCCATGAAAAGAAGCAATAATAAAGGAACAGTACAAAAGGATTTAAATGAGTTCCAAGGCACCTTTTCATGGTCACATTAACATTAAACCTCCCCACACAAGGTAACAGAAGAAACAAAGTTGATTGAAACTTCCTTGCTGAGTTGTTCTGAATGATGAAGATGATGGGAACTTCAACCTCATTTTAGATAAATCATTTTAGAGAGACTCCAGTTTTATCAGGTGCAAAATGATCCAGTTCTCTCCATCTCAATTCTATCCACCCCCCAGAGTTCAGAAATTTATTAGGTCAAATTAATTATGCCATGATCCCATCCCATCTCCACCCATCCCACCTACACCACGCAGGGAAACTCAACTAAAATACCTTTTCCTTTCTCCAGAGCAACGGGTAGGGGGTGATAATTGTGGGCACCATATTTAGCCTCACGTTCATAGATGAAATCAGAGGTTGGTTGGCCTTGAATGGTTTTTTTAGTGGCAACTGAGGTAGCAGAACTCAGTGAAGTGTGAAGCCCTCGGCGGAGAACAGCAAAGCTCTGAGAGCTGGTCAGCTTGGAGAACATGATTGACTTCAGGTATGTTGCTGCTGGTCTGAGGGAGGAAAAAAATAGTTAGTTAATAATTAGCAGTAAGAATAGTTCAGAAGAAAGATATGAGGAGATACAAGTGGGTTTACTGCCAGGATGACAGGTTTCTCAACTCTTTTGCAATACAGCCAAGAAAATTTATAGGAGATCTAAATGAACGTGGCACTAACTTCAAATAAGGTTTTTTTTTTCTATTTTAATGTCCACTCACAGTAACAGAAAGAAAACCAAAATGTGTGACTCACCAAGTCTATGAACTAGTCACATAATATTTCATCTAAGTCTCCCTTTCTTATTGCACCTCAAATTGGGAACTAGGTTTATTCATATAAACTACAAGAAGAAAGTTAAATTTATCACACTTCTTGTGCTGTTGAAATGCTTTTTGTCTAAC